>JAVTVJ010003124.1:0-10671 GCA_034509425.1 Eopsaltria australis | reverse complement strand
ATGTCCATCGGGACTGAGCCACTGCCCGTGACCCTCTGGATGTGACTGTCCAGCCAATTCCAGACCCATCGAACAGTCCAAGCCTGGCATCCCTGTCCCCGGTTTGGATGCTGGGGAATGGTGCCAGAGGTTTCACCAAAATCCAGATGAATGAAATCCGTGTCCTTCCCCCGTGTCCTGGCGGGGTCACTCCCCCAGAGGCCGCTGGGCAGGACTTGGCCTTGGTGAGGCCGAGCTGGGGTTCCCAAATCCCCTCCCTGCTCCCCCAGAACCTTCCCAGGAGGATCCGTCCCAGGACCCTCCCGGGCCCCGGGGAGCTGCCAGGGGGCGATCCCAGGCTCCCCCTTTCCCAAAAATAGGGCAGCATTTCCCTTTTTCAGCCACCTGGAACTTCACCTGCCTGCCAGGAGTGCTCCTCTTCATCAGGGGATGGGGGAGCTGTAGGGGTTATGGGGGGGTTATAGGGGATATGGGGGCTATAGGGGATTTGGGGGTTGTAGAGAATATAGGCGGGGCTATAGGGGATATGGGGGGTTATAGAGGGGCCTATAGGGGATGTGGGGGGCTCAGGGGATGGGTGGCCCAGGGCATTTCCCAGCCCAGCCCGGTTTTGGCAGAGCCCAGCAGGGAGCTCAGCTGGACCAGAGCTGGGCTGGGCTCGGGGCCGTGGGGAGGGGCCCGGAGCACCTGAGTCCTGGAACAGCCTCCAGTGGGGTCTCCCCCTCCCTGAGACCCCCAAATTCACCTGGGCACTGCCTCACCTGGCTCCCCTCAGGTGAACTTCCCGCGGGGTCATGGATTAACCACTCCTGGTTCCAGCCAGGACAGGGTCGGGTTCTGCAGCAGCTGGAGGGGCTTGGCTGGAGCCAGGGGTGGTTCTGTCCCACCTCAGCCCCTACCGGGGCCAGGGGAGGGATTCTCCTCCAGGGACAGGCGGGTCCTTCCATGGAGTGAATGGGACGAGAGAACTCTCTGCAGTTTGTTTGCTGCCGTGGATGTTTGTCCCTGTGAAGAATTTATTTTCTTATCCCTTTGGTTATCGATATTGGTGCTGCTCCTGCTCCTTCTCTTACCTCGTTGCCGTTTCCAGGGAATTGTTCTCATTTCCCCCTGGGATCTCTGCCTTTTGTGCCTCCAGTTGGAGGGGGAGGGGGAGCAGTGTCTGGTTTGGGGTCTCTAAATTGGGGACCACCATTCCCAAACCACAGCAGCCCAAAGTGGGGCACGAGGGGCTGAGATCACAGACCTGCCCAGAGCGGGTTGGAAACAGCTCTGAGCTGAGGTTTGTGTGCTGGGTCTGGAGCCGCTGGGCACGAGGTTGGTTGTGAATGGGAGTGTGTGTGTGTGTAATAGAGGAGCCGGCCTCGAATGCTGCAGTGAGCCTCTTCCCTGGGCCCAGAGGTGACCATGGAAGCACATCCAGGTCACCAGGGATGGGCTGGGAAAGGGGATTGAGGGTTTGTGGCCTTCTGGACCTGTTGAGAGTGAGGATTAGAGTTTGTGACCTTACAGGGTAGTGGTTACCTGTTGCCATAATAGGTAAAAACTGTAAAATAGCCCAGGTGATTGGGGAACACTGGGGTGAGCATCTTTCCTGTTTATGTGATGACACATCCTGTCTGTGGGATGGCATTTAAGGAATTTTCCCTGCGTGATGGTTGTCTTTATACAAGAGGATCTTTAGACAAGAGCACTGCAGGGTGGAGGTCACAGTAAAGTCTCGGCACCAAAGTCTTTGCCTGCTGTGCTCTTGTGTGAATTCCAAGGGTCTGCCTAATTCCTGCATTCCAGAGTTGTGTTCACGTGGCTGTGGGGTCTGAGCCTGGACACGTTCCCAAATCCTCCTCGTTCTCCTTTTCAGAGCAGGGAGGGGGATCAGGGTGGCTTTGCTGCTGCACTGTGGGATATCAGCTCCTGCCATGAGAACACCCGGGGCCGTCAGGGGTATTTGGGATGGGGGCTCCCTGCTGCTCCCCTGCTCTGGCCTTGGGAATTCCTCAATAACCATACCTGTCTTAGGGGGAGAAACAGGGAAGGAGGATTCTCCCCAGCCTTTCACCCCCTTTACCTCCTTCAGACCCATTCCAGCAGCTTTGGAGAATCCTGAATTCCCTTTGGATGTCAAGGAAAGCCTGTTCCTGTTTCTGGTTCTGGCAGCTCTGCTCAGTGTGGCCCACACCACGTTTGGAGTCAGGGTGGAGAGTCATGGCAGTATGGAATGTGGGAGAAAATGGGCCAGGATTTGGGGAAATTCTCTGCTCCAATGGTTTGGAAGTTCACCCTGGAACTACTGCAGGGATGAAGTGATAAAATACGTGAAGGAAAAATGCTTTGTCAGCAGCTCACTGGAGTGTGCTGGGCCCTGACTGGGATTAACTGGGCACTGCTGGTCCCTGGGCAGCACCCTCAGGGGAGGAGGAGGAGAGCAGAGCCAGAGGCCCTGTGGCCACTCCAAGAGCAGCTGAGCCAGAGGAACAGCCCGTGCCAGGAGCAGCCACCCCGACACAGAAGAAATCCAAGACCTGACCAGTTCACTGAGGGATGTGTCCCCAGTAAGGGATGAAGAGGAAGCAGAGCCCTCCCAACCCAAGGAAGAGGCAGAGCCAGAGAGAATCCCCCCCATCCCAATTCCCAGGAGACCTGTGGGATACAGGAAAAGATTTCAGCCCCTGGTGGCCCGGCTGCTCCAGCGCTGGGACGTCGTGGATATGGAACTGGACGGGAGTGAAGCCAGCAATTGGGATCCTGTTCTGGATGTGGGCACTGCCAAGGGGACTGGGAAGAGGACAGAGAGTCCCAGCCTCTGCAGGAGACTCCTGAAAAGCGTGAGGGAAAGGTGCTCCCTCAAGGATGACCGGAGTGCCCCCAGGCAGCTGGAATGCCATGGAGAAAGGAATTGGCTGTGCTGGAGGGATCCACAGGGATTCCAGCAGGTCCGGGTGAATCCCAGTGCTCAGGATCCATCCCCTGCAGGTCCGGGTGAATCCCAGTGCTCAGGATCCATCCCCTGTGGGTCCAGGTGAATCCCAGTGCTCAGGATCCATCCCCTGCGGGTCCAGGTGAATCCCAGTGCTCAGGATCCATCCCCTGCAGGTCCAGGTGAATCCCAGTGCTCAGGATCCATCCCCTGCAGGTCCGGGTGAATCCCAGTGCTCAGGATCCATCCCTGGTGGGTCCAGGTGAATCCCAGTGCTCAGGATCCATCCTGTGGTCCAGGTGAATCCCAGTGCTCAGGATCGCAATCCCCTGCAGGTCCAGGTGAATCCCGCAGTGCTCAGGATCCATCCGCCTGCAGGTCCGGGTGAATCCCAGTGCTCAGGATCCATCCCTTGTGGGTCCAGATGAATCCCAGTGCTCAGGATCCATCCCCTGCAGGTCCAGGTGAATCCCAGTGCTCAGGATCCATCCCCTGTGGGTCCGGGTGAATCCCAGTGCTCAGGATCCATCCCCTGTGGGTCCGGGTGAATCCCAGTGCTCAGGATCCGTCCCCGGTGGGTCCAGATGAATCCCAGTGCTCAGGATCCATCCCCTGTGGGTCCGGGTGAATCCCAGTGCTCAGGATCCATCCCTGGTGGGTCCAGGTGAATCCCAGTGCTCAGGATCCATCCCCTGCGGGTCCAGGTGAATCCCAGTGCTCAGGATCCATCCCCTCTGGGTCCAGGTGAATCCCAGTGCTCAGGACCCAAGCAGTGGGAGTTTGTCCCGAGTGCCATGGGCGTGTCCCGGCTCCCTGGCAGCGATGCCAATGGGAGCAGGAGAACAAACTGCCTCAGGTGAGTCCCTGGCTCTGGCACCGCAGAGATCGTCCTTATCCCTCCCCTCCTACCTCTGCTGTGAAAGGACGGTCCAAGACCTTGGGCAGAGTCAAAAGACTCGAGCAAATTAAGAAATGTCCCCTGTCCCACCAGTATGGACCAGTCTCTGCTACTGGGAGCAGCTGCCCCCTGCTTGAGAGAGAGGGGACAGCCCATGAGGTCACCTGTGGTTTTACCTGCATGACACAGAATGACAGAATGACAGAATGACAGAATGACAGAATCACAGAATCACAGAATGACAGAGTCACTGGCTTGGAAGAGACCTTTGAGATCCCATCAAGTCCAACCCATGCCCTAACACCTCAACTAAACCCTGGCACTGAGTGCCACGTCCAAGAGAGGACTGGAGGGGACTGGGACCTCCAGGTCACATTTACAGAGGTGGGCAGTGAGTGCCATGACCAGACCTGAGCCAGGTGGGGACAGGGACAATGGCACCCACTGGGCTGGGTGGCTCCATGGGCTGGCACAGCCGAGCCCCAGGAGCTCATGTCTTTGCCTGACACTGCCCCACAATGTCCCCTGATGCCAGCGGGGTTGGTGGGGACAGGACCCATCTCCATCTCTGGGTGACAGGGGGACCCCCAGGGACTGTGCTGGAAGCTGAAGTGACCCTGACTGGGAACGAGTGGCAAAACCCCCACTGTAACTGGGGCAGAGGCCTCGGGGTCCTTGGCACAGATCACCTCAGGAGAGGGTTCAGGGACCCGAAGGGACATCGGTGGGCTTTGGGACAGCTGCTGTGGGGACAGAAGGTGAGGCTGAACACCTTGCCTGTCTCAGAGGACCCTTCTGTTGTGGGACTGACGAGGGCTGAGGAGCAGCAGGCGCCGATCCCCAGCAGAGACCTCGGCAGCTCCGCACCACCCAGGGCTGCACGAGCCCCATCCCTGCAGGATCCACAGCTGGAGAGGCAGGGAGAGCTCAGCGAGACCCAGCCCCAAACGGCCTGGGGGTGGCCAGTGGAGAGTGGACACTGACAGTGGCCACCACTGAGAGCTGCTCTGGACGTGCTGGAGCTGCAGGGTGGAGCCCAGGGCAGAAAGTGGAGCCACCCTGGACATTGCCAATGCACCTTTCTCCATTCCTCCGGCAGCAGAGCGCACACCATGGCCTGTTCTCACCTGGAGGGGCTGCAGGGCACCTGGAACCGGCTCCCCCAGGGCTGGAAGCACAGCCCCACCATCTGCCAGGGCCTGATCCAGGCTGCACTGGGAAAGGGTGAGGCTCCAGAACATCTGCAGGACGTTGATGGCATCATTGTGCGGGGAACACGGCAGGGGAGGTTTTTGGGAAAAGGGAGATTATGCACATCCTACTGAGAGCAGGTTTTGCCACGAAACAAAGGAAACTCAAGGGGCCTGCCCAGGAAATTCAGTTCCTGGGGGTGAAGATGGACACAGATTCCAGCAGAGGTGGTTAATGACCAGCAAGGAGGAAACACAGCCTTTCCTGGCACCGTGGGGTTTTGGAAGATGCACATCCCAGATTACAGCCAGGTTTTCGGCCCCCTCTACCCTGTGACAAAAGCAGGATTTCCAGGAGGGCCTGAACAACAACAAGCCTTTGGTCAGACCAGACAGATCCTGCAGGAGCCCTTGGGGCGGTCAGTGGGGCGGGATGTGAGGAATGTGCTCTGCCCTGAGGCCGGGGAAAATGGTCCATCCTGGAGCCTCTGGCAGAAGGGACCCGGGGACACTCAAGGACAACCTCTGGGTTCTGGATTTGGGGATACAGAGGATCCAAGGCCTGCTATGCCCCAACTGAGAGAGAGATCTTAGCAGCCTGTGAAGGCGTTGGAGCTGCCTCAGACGTGACTGGCACGGAAATGCTGCCGCTCCTGCCGGTGCTGGGCTGGATGTTCCCAGGGAAAGCCCTTCCCACAAAGCACGCAACTGATGCCAAGTGGAGCAAGCGGATTGCACTGATCAATCCTCACAGTGAGCTTGGACAGAAAATCCTAACCCTGGGATCTTGGAAATCATCACAAACCGGCCTGAAGGTGAACGTTTCAAACTGTTCTCATCAGAGGAAAGGGTGACACGTGCTGAGGAGGTCTCACCACGTAACCAGGCACCGGTGAGCGGCAGGGATGCGCTCTCCTCACTGCCGGATCCTGCCGGATCACAGGGACCAGCAGGAGATGCAAAGCTGCTCTATGGAGCCCCGTGGAGTGAACTGGGGAAGCTCCCGAGGGACAAGGGGGATCAAGTCAAGGCTGCAGAGCTGAAAGCTGCCCAGCTGTCCTTGGGTATCGCCGAGCGAGAGAAGCGACTCGGGGGTGGGAACAAACGCTCTGCGGGAGAGGCTGGCACGGTGGAAAAAGAGCAGGTGGCAGCACAGAGGGAAACTCACCTGGGCTGCCCAGGTGTGGTGACACATCGCTGGCCATGAGAAACCATCGTGAGCCCGAGGGCCGCGCTGATGAGGAGCATCACAGCAGAAGAACAGCGGGGTTGGAGTGTGACGGGTGCACCTGGACTGGCAGCACAAGGGACAGTCAGTTCCAGCCTGGGGGCCCACGATGCCTCAGGTGATCAGGGAAGGAATGCGCCGTCCCCATGGGCTCGTGATGGAGGGGTGGGATTAGCCATGGACTCTGTACCCTGGGAATCCACGAGTGGGAAACGCTGCCATCAAGCAGGGCCGGGTGGGTGAAGCCCCTGTGGTCTGGGGGGCAGAGATCTGAGTATCAGCGTGGGGAGGCCGGGCAGATCCATCCCATCCCAGCGCCCCAAACCTGCCAAGGCAGGCGCCACGTGCTGGCAATGGTGGGAGGCAGCAGGGGATGGTGGAGAGGGAGCCTGAGCCTCACCCAGTGCCTGCAGCCCCATCCTGGGCCTGGAGAAACCATCCCAGGGTGAGACGGCAGCGCTGGAACAACCCAGGCCGACACTGGGGCTCCTTTCAAGAATGGCCTCATGGACACCTGGAGCAGGGAGCGCGGGGTGGGGTGGGGGTGGCACAGTCCCTGTCAGGCACCAGCCCTGGGGAAGCTGAACGTGCAACGGGCTCTGAAAACCCACACTGAAAGCTGCGGGCAGTGGCACCGTCAAACACCGGGATCTGCGTTCAGTGAAGGTCACTCCCCGCCCGAGGCGGCACCAGTGGAACCAGCCCTGCCCAGTGTGAGCCCCCAGGGGCCACAGAAGGGAGCAAAGTCCCTGTGGGGCATCCGAGGAATGCGCCAGGGAAGGGGGCTCGGGTCAGTCCTGCCTCAAGCAAAGGCAGACCCACCCCGGGATTGTTTCTGCTCCGGACCTGGGTGCACTTGGTGGGTGACGCAGAGGACACAGAAACACAGGTGTCCCTCTGATTTTGGGGTGAGAACAGCCTGGAATGTTGAGCTGTGTCACTCTGGTTGTGGATGGCACTGCCAGCATTTGCCATGACTCACACGGATGATGAGGATGGGCTGCTCCACAGGCACCAGCTGGAAGCTCCTGAGGCAGCCCCCATGTCCTGGGAAAGATCCAAGGACGGACACATCCCACAGACAGGACTGACGGACCCCAAGAGACACCCGGGACAGCCAGGGACTGAGGACATGAAACCCCTGCTCGTGTGTGTGTAGATGTGGGTACAGCTGGAAGGTGTGGGAATCCGGGCACAACGTGGATGGTGCAGAATGAAGGATGAGGGGAAGGTGTGGGGTAAGGAATGACGTGGATGGTGCAGAATGAAGGATGAGGGGAAGGTGTGGGGTGAGGAATGACGTGGATGGTGCAGAATGAAGGATGAGAGGAAGGTGTGGGGTGAGGAATGACGTGGATGGTGTAGAATGAAGGATGAGGGGAAGGTGTGGGGTAAGGAATGACGTGGATGGTGCAGAATGAAGGATGAGGGGAAGGTGTGGGGATCCCGGCACGACGTACAAGGTGTGGAATGAAGGAGGAGTGGCAGGTGTGTGTTTTCCAGGCAACAACTGACAGAACAAGAGATCACTGCACCAAGGGAAATGTAAGTCAGATGCCAGGAAAAAGTTTTTTACTGGAAGAGTGATAAAGTACTGGAATTGTCTGCCCGGGGAAGTGGTGGAGTCACCATCCCTGGATGTGTTTAGAAACACTGGAGGTGGCACTCACAGTGCCATGGTTTAGCTGAGGTGGGGTTGGGGCATGGACTGGACTCAATGATCTTAAAGGTCTTTTCCAACCTGGTCATTCTGTAGGGAATGAGGTGGAAGGTGTGGAATTAAGGAGATGGGGAAGGTGTGGAATAAAGGAGGAGGGGAAGGTGTGGAATAAAGGAGATGGGGAAGGTGTGGAATAAAGGAGGAGGGGAAGGTGTGGAATTAAGGCTTAGGGGAAGGTGTGGGGTTAGGAATGATGTGGATGGTGTAGAATAAAGGATAAATGGATGGTGTGGAATAAAGGATGAGGGAAAGGTGTGGAATAAAGGATGACATGGGAAGTGTGGATGAAGGGGCGGGGAATGTCCCGGTTAATTAACCAGGCCAGGGTTAATTTCTGCAGCAGCACCGAGGGCAGGGCCGGGACCCCCAGGTCCTTTTGTTATCAGTGCTGCTGCTCCTGTTTGTTCCGTCTCCCGTTGCTGTTTCCAGAAGATTCCTCCTTTCCCCACCCCCATTGCCTTTTGTGCCCCCAGGGCGTGGCTCAGAGTCTGGGGGAGGGCACTGAATTGAGGACCACGACTCCGAGTTATTGATAATGAAAATGAAATTAAAGGATCAAAGACCTCCCTGTGTCCCCCACCCTCACTTTTTCCAGGTGAAACCCGAGGTACAGCCCCCCCCACTTTTTCCAGGTGAAACCCGAGGTACAGCCCCCCCCCCGGGCACACCTGAGCCAGGATCAGCCTCGGGCTCCTCCAGCTCTGACACCCCCTGGGCCATGGGGGATGTGGGGTTGGTTTGGGTGATTTTGGGGCGATTCGTGGATGAACTGGAGGCGATTTGGGGTAATTTGTGGATGGTTTTGAGGTAACTTTGGGTGGTGATGGGGTAATTTGGGGGAGGATTCAGGGATATTTCAAGGTGATTTTGGGGCCATCTTGAGGTGATTTGGCAGATTTTTGGAGGTGATTTTGGGGTAGTTTGGGGGTGATTTTGGGGATTACTTGGGGGTGGTTTGAGTGATTTTTCTGTGGTCTTGGGGATGGTTTTGGGGAGATGTTTTGGGGTGATTTTGGAGGTGCTACACAGTGCTGGGGAAGTTCTGGGGTGCTGCTGACCCCCTGCACTGGCCAGATTGTCACAACTGTCACCTGAGCCAGCACCTGTCTCACCTGGATCCCACCCCAGCTTTATTTAAATCAAATCCTTGGTTTATATTGTCCTTTTTTCCTGATTTTTTTGCCCAAAACACCTGATGGGCTGAGCCTGGTATTACCTGGAGCATCCAAGCCTGGGGAATCCGGGATTGAACCCCCACACCTGGGCAGATCCCTCCCCTGGACACCTGCCCGGCGCCGCTTCAATCACTTCACATATTCAGCAGAAATAGCGAAATCTTTGCTTTTTCTCCCCAAAACACTCAGCCATGTCCCCTCCCCCCACCCCGAGTTATTCCATTATCCTCCAATTTTCCATAATTAAATCTGGATCTGAAATTCTTGATGACCTTATTGAGATCATTCACACCTGCACACACCTGGAGGCAGCACCTGTCCCAGGTGGGTGAACACCTGGTGCCTCAGAGCTCCAGCAATGGAGCATCCTGTCCATCCCAGGAGTCACCTGTGGGAAGGGCTGCCAGGTAAAACCACACCTGGGGGCTCTCCGGAGGTTTCCAGGTGTTCCCTGCGAGGAGGGCGGCCAGGTAACAGCACCTGGGGGTTCCCAGATCTCTGCTCGTGTCCTTGTGCTGGGAGTGGAGGGGCTCCAGGTGTGCTGAGAGGCTGCAGGTGGCTCCTCACCTGTCCCTCACCCGGCCCCCTATTTCAGGATGATGTGGTAGCTGTCGTTGGTTTCGGCTGCAAAGGAAGCCAAAGTCACCCCACAACAGGTGAGGGAAGGGGGGGGGGTGATCTGACCCAGGTGTGGCCCAAACACAGAGCCCCAGGTACCCACACACCTTTCATGGTGTCCAGGACGAAGCAGGATTCATCCTGGAAGTTCTGGATCATCTGCAAAAACCCCAAACAACACCAATTTAGGGGTTTTTGGGAGGGGTTTCGGTTCCGAAGAGCTGCAGGTGCCCAGGTGGGAGGGGAGGTCAGGTGGGAGCTTTGGAAGCGCCAGCCAGGAATATTTCATTCCTTCCTCGAGCCCTTCCTTTCTGGCTGGCGCTTCCAAAGCTCCACCTGCCGTGCCCAGGTGATGCCCGTGATCCTGCTCCCCCAGGTGAGCCCCCCAGGTGTGGCTGTGGGGCAGGTGGGCGTCACCTCGTCGCTGACCAGGACGTGGATGCCGGTGGGTCCCTGTTTGTAGATCTGCTGGATCTGCTGCGCGGGGACGCGGAAAAGCTGCGCCAGCTTCTCCGTCAGCTCGGCCGCCGTCAGCTCCTCCAGGTAAACGGCGTGGTAAACTGCAGGTGAGACACACCTCGCACCTGCCCGCCCCTGCCCTCCGTGCCCAGCCAGGGCTGCGCTCAGCTGCGCCTCCAAACCTGCCCCTCACCTGCGTCCTGCCCTGCGTTTACCCACCTGGCCCCAAAAACCTCCCAGCCTCACCTGAGCAGCAGCACCTGGGCTGTTCCAGGTGGGCTTTATTCCCAGCAGGATGGGAATGCTGGAGGAACAGCCCCTCCCCAGCCCTGCCCCAGGTGCTGGGGGAAGCACCTGGATTCTCACAGGTGCTGCCCATTGTGGTTCAGCACAGGTGAGGTGGCAACACCTGTGTGGGGCCACGGAGAGAAATCTGCTGGGATTGGGGCAAAGAACAGGGCAGGGA
>JAVTVJ010003122.1:0-19195 GCA_034509425.1 Eopsaltria australis | reverse complement strand
TGGAGCATGTGGTGTCCAGGAGCCTGTGGAAGACTTAGGTGGAGGATGATTAGAACTGTTCAGCAGGCTTTGAAGCTGCTGCTTCCATATCTTTTCCCACACCCGATACTGAACCTTAACTAAAATACCTGTCATGATTGTTTTTATATTAGATGGGACCAGCACACCTTTAAAGTGAGGAGAATTTCTCCCAAGCTCTCTCTCCACCTTGCAAAGCTCTCGCAAGGCTGCAGGTGACAGTGGTTCCCATTGGGGGTTGTTACCCTGAGGGCTGTGCACACCCGATGCCACTGCAGGGCTTGACGGACCAGCTGCATCGCAGGCTCCAGCGTCTCCACTTTCTGGTCCCCAATCACGGGAACTGAAAGGGCGGGCGTGGGAATCTGGGAGTGGGCGGTGGTTAGGGGCGGGACTGCAGTTGATATGGGCAGTCCAGGCGCGCGGTGGGGCGGGGATCTCCCTCGGGCTGGGGCGGGGACCTCCGGCGCAAGGGGAGGGACCCGACGCGAAGACATCATCGGCTACGGAGGGGGAGCCCGACGCAGGGCCAATCAACGCGAAGGGGAAGGAACTGTGGGAGGAGCTGGGAGGGTTCGCGGGCTTTTGGTGTGAGACTGCGCAGTGGGTGCAAGGGTGGCGGCACGGCGCTACGAGGCCACTGCCATCTTTAAACTCAGAACAATGGGGGAGCGCAGCCGGCGCGATTTTGACTGAGGGCTCGGAGAAAGGATTTGGGGTAAAGTTCGCTATGAGGGAATCAGTCTCATAGCAGGGAGAACCGAGGGACGCGCTTTCCTGCAGTGGGGAAGAGGGACTGGGGAAAGGGGAATTAGGAACATGGGATGGGTGAATCGGGGATTCCGAATTTTCCCGACAATTACGCAAAGTATAACAAATTAAAATCAACAACGGAAAAAATTTCCGGACAGAAACATCACCCCCTCTCTCCACTGCCTCTAAACGTTTTTCTACAAACTCCCAAAAACTCAGAGTTTTAACAGAAGAGGCAGAAGCAAAAGGGACATAAGCAAAAATCCACTTAACAAAACGTTTCCAAGCCTTCTTATTAGCATTCCCATTTTTTAACTTTAGGGTCTCTTTAACTTGGACATAAAACTCCTGCTCTATTGGGGACAACCTAATACCCATTGTCTCCGAATCAGAGCCTCCTTACTCTTTTTATACAGCACAAAACTCTCCCTCGAGCCTGATTCCCGCCGCCTATCGCGGACCGAACCTCACCGCCCACGCTCGGATCTCGGTTCCTTTCCCGCCGCGTCTTGCAGCCACCAAACCTCACCGCCTGCACGCGGACCTGGTTCTTTTCCCGCCGCGTCTCGCGGCCACCGAACCTCACCACCTACGTGCGGATCTTGGTTCCTCGATCCTGGTTTCAGTTGCCGATACCGGCTCCGGAGGAAGAGAAAACATCCAAAAGAGCAAGGGTCTCTGGGTTCGTCAGTCCGCTCAGCTAGCGTTCACGCTCCAGACGCTCCAGAACGGTTATTGACAGTCCTTCCAAGTCCACCACTAGAACGTGGAGGTCCTTTTCAGGGAAGCGGCGTCCCGAAGGCGCAGTCCGGATCGCTGCCGCGTATCCAGGTGGCTCACAGGGAACTACGAAGAATCGAAGTCCATGTTCGGTGCGCCACTTTGTTACGTTCCCTGCTTTATCCCGCCCCGGTACCGGCAGCAGAGCACTAGCGTGAACCTGGGAGGCCGTTCGTGTTCTAGAAGGCTTCCCCAGTGAGCCGACGATGGGCACCGCTAGTCCGCGTTTCGGTCTGAGGAGATGTTGCCCTCAGAGCACGGCGAGATAGCAAAGAACTCCCAGAGAAGGAGGGCTCTTAGTGTGTGAATTCGGTAGGTTTATTACCCCCAAGGGAGCACAGGGACCAAGAGCCAAGAACAGCTCATTACATGGGTATTTAAGGGAGGAACAACATCCAATAAACTGAGGGCAAAGGGGCAATACAGGGGAGGGGCCGGGGTACATGGTCGAATGGAGTTCAGGGAGGGGAGGGGGAAGAGAGAACAAGGAATGAACAAGGGAGTGACAGGGAATTTCCCAAAACGGGGAAACATAACAGACAAATCAAGGAACCAATAGCAGGAACTTGGGGTTCGTGGCTTGGTGGTCCAAACCACTGCCTCTGGGAGCTTCGGGGGGGAACTCTCGTCTGTGGAACATGCCACCGGAAGTCCTCGTCTTTCCTGGTTCCGAACCACCGCAACAGATGACCAATTTGTGTGCAAACTATATCGGCCGTAGCGCTGTTAGTAGAAGAAGCTCAGAAACTCACATTTAGTGACCTCAGAAGTATATACACCACATGCCATACGATGAGTGTTAAACCAAAAAACAGAAAAATAACTCACAGTTTTAAGGATGCTGTTACCCAGCCACTGGTCAGCCCAGTCCTGTAAATTGTACACCCTTAACAAACCCCTTAGGTTATTAGAAGGAAAAGTAGGGACAATCCTTACAGACGCTAATTATGCATATAAAGTGGTACACACCTTTGGGAAAATCTAGGAGGAAAGGGGGTTCTTAAATTCTAAGGGAAAGGGATCAATGTCAGGGGGCGAGAGGAGCAAGACGCTGACTCAATGTGAGTGATAAATCAAGCTCCTTTATTGTTAGACAGTGAGCATACTTATACTTCTTCGCGTGCCCAAAATAAAACTACGTGATAAGTTTTCTTTCTACTATACACACAGTGTTCTCATACAGAAGTTTCACACGGGACTTTTCTCTAATTAGAGCACTACGTTAGTATCAGAAGGCTACAATAACAGTTTCTTCTGCCAAGTTAATCTTTAGACACCTGCAGCTTGTTTTTGGCTTTCACGTCTCCCTTTCCCACAGCTGTCTTAAAAGTAACCTTGAGCAGAGGCCTAGCTCTCATCTAAGGGGCCTGTATTGCTCACTTATACTTTATGTCCGTGCAGCCAAAGATAGTTATTTTCCAACAGATCAGAAATAAAACCCACAACAATTCTGAGGATAGAGGAAGAACTGGAACAAGAACAGCAATGTGAGAAGAAACTTGAAAAAGAGAAACTGTTAACAGCAAAACCGGCAAAGAGGACCTGGAAGCAGCGCATACAAGAACTTGTCTGAGTTAATGATTTCTGTGTTCCACTGGCATTAAGGCAGAGTTTGCTTAAATTGGGCTATGGCTGTTGCTAACAACAATCTACTCTGTGGTATTATAAATTTCAGAATGGTGAGAGTAGAGTTGGTAACATTCACATTTATAATTTTAGCCATTCAGGTTGCCTTCTTTTGTAATGCTATGCAGTTTGATATTATTGTAATGTAATTAATTTTTTATGTATATAGGAGAACTAGGTATCATAGTTTTAAGTACCTATCCATTGTTGCTTTCATGTGTTCTTTTAGTGTTTAAAATTCTGAAGAGATATTTGATGGCTGGCACATGTTTTTCAGACAAAATGCAGTATAATTCTTAAAGTTCAGTTCTGTTGGGGTTTGGATGTGGGTTTTTTTTGTTTTTTCCTTCAGGAATTTTTTCTCCCATGGATTTCTGGGGAACTAGTGACTGGGTACTTAAGAGAACAAAAGTGCATGGCCAGGGGCTTTCTCCTACACAGGGCGAGGGAAGCTTTCTATCAGGGAGCAGGGACAACGCAACATGTTGGGACTGGCAAAAGGAAGGGCGGGGGCAAGGGCGCTTTCTCTCTCGCTTAGGACTCTCAGACCGGACAGTTGGAGCTGCTGTTTTGCTGAACCCACAGCTGCTTGTTTTTCTGCTGTGAAATTTCCCCCTACCCCACCAGGAGCCGAGCTGCCACCAACCCGTCCCTCACCGCTCCTCCGGCACCGCTCTGAGTTTTTGCTACTCTGTAACTGTGCTCCCCCTGCCCGCCAAGACCTCCTGCTACCCCAGCTCGCTGTGTCTAAGGATCCTGCTGGGGCACCGGCACCAGCTGCCCTCTCCGAGGGTTTGCGAAACAAAACCTCTCCCCCATCCCTCCCTGCCCCGGGCAGCAGCCATTGCCGTGTGCTACCTGAGCTCATGCCAGAGCACCCCTCCTTGCAACCGCGGGGGAATCATCGCACCCAGAACGCCCCCTGCAGCTGTGGGGGAATCATTGCACCCGCCCTGCCCACCGGGAGCCACCGGTGCCCCCTGCCGACTGTGACTGGAACTGCACCAAAATGGGAAAGGAGCCTGAGGCCAAGCAGGCTGCCACTGGGTCTCTGGTTCTGTTTGTGGGTTAATGTCATAGTTGTTGTTATTTGTTAGCTTTGTCTTAGATATTAGTAAAGAACTGTTATTCGTACTCCCATATCTTTGCCTGAGACCCCCTTGATTTCAAATTTATAATAATTTGGAGGGAGAGGGGTTACAGTTTCCCATTCCAAGGGAGGCTTCTGCCTTCCTTAGCAGACACCTGTCTTTAAAACCAAGACAAGTTCTGATCACCAGACTTCAGTGGCTGCATTTTCTCTGAAATGACTTTGTTTCAGGCAGTTGGGATATGTCTCTGATCATAAAATGCTTATTTCTTGGACTACCTTAGTTTGATTCATCTCTAATGAACTGAAGAAAATACCAGGGTATTTGACTAAAGTTTCACTTTATTGCAGCAATTTTTTTCATCATCAAGTAACTTAAGAACAGCTTTAAGGTAATTTTGAATAAGTTCCCAACTGAAAGGATTGGCAGGAAAGAAACAACACTAAAGACTGTCAAAATTAATGTGTGCATGATGCAAAGATTATTGGATTTGTGCTTCCAGAACATTTAAGTCAAACCAGGAAACTGTTCCTTCTGTAATGGTTAATTAAGTAAACTTGTGTGGTCTAAACATATTTTTGTGGGATTAGAAGTTGTAACTTCTTCATCTCGTGTGACAAAATAAAACATAACCAAAACTAGAAATCTCTACTTCATGTGAAATTCAGCCACCTGTAGGAAAACTACTGCATTTTTCCCTTAACAAATGAATCATTTGCATTTTATGGTTATATAAGAGATTTTTCTGTTACACTGTCGTCACCCAAACTGCTGATTATTAGTGTGTCCTGGTGATGAATTGGGAATAGAGCTTGATATCCAGTTCTCTGAATGTAACTCCTACCTTGCAACACTTAGTGTGAACTCGCATTCAAAGGAATGTACAAGTTGTCTAGACTAGTAAAAAAAAAAAAAACACTTTACATTATTAGTTTCTACAGTCTAACAAACTAGTTATTTAATATCTGTGTTTCTTTTCAAGTATATCTGTGTCTCTTTTTAAGCAATAATGTAAATTATGTGTTCTGAAGTGAGATAAAGGGTATGCTATGTAAAGTTTTCCATAAAATATGTGTAGGAAAGTATCACAGGGACAGAAACAATTTTAATTTTTTTTCTGTTTTAGATGACTCACATAGTGTACACCTACCTGAACTTTCTGTATTGTAATTTTCTGAACTCCTAATTTCCTGTTCTTAATATTTGCCATCTTTTTCTGTGAGAGATGTACTATAACAAGTACCCATCTGTCACGAATGGATGTGGGAGTTAAATATCAGTCCTTGCCTCCTGCCCAGGCCTTGGGAGTAGGTACTAACCTTATTGAGGTGGCCATCACCCCGAAACCCACTCTCGTGTATAAGTTCTTTTAATGATGACTGATTCTGTCTATTATAGAATGAATAATTTATTAATAGATGGGGAAACTAACAGACATAAGACTTAAAAGCAAATCAATACTACACCGGAATAAAACAAAAAGAAAGACTGTTGGGGAAGATGAAATAGGAAAGCCTTATAAATATGATTACCTAGCAAAAGATGCTGAGAATGTAGAAACTGTAAGCGAGATTGAAATGAAGACAAGCTTTGAGATACCAAACCCCAGTTACTGAACAACTGGAAAACAATGGCAGGGCTGAGTGAAGGTGATCCCCCTTTTGATTAAACAATACCCTCTGCTTGCTGACAGGTCCAAGGGTCAGAGCAGACCCTACCAACTGGGCAGAGGGTCCAAAAAGCAGTTTTTAGGGTTTAAAATATAACACCGTATGGTAATGCAATAGTTCTCATAGGCTGTATGCAAATGTTATAAGATTTGTAGTTTGTTCTAAATTGGTTAATGAAAATCAGAATATTGAGCACAGAAGATGATTTATTGTATTGTAAATGGCAAGCTCGCTCTCTTCTCTCCTCTCTTGCTTGCTTTCTTACTTCTCTGACCTGATGCGGGCTGCGTCTGGCAGCCCCTAGCAGGTCTCCTCCACCCACGCCCTTTCACAATAAACCTCATGCTCTAAGACTCGACTTCAGAGATCTCTCGTCTGTCCCGGCCGTCAGAAGCCGATCCGCAAATTCTACAAAAGACTACTGGTAGTTTAATATACAGTGCTTGAGAATGGTACCTTTTTCATTTACAGCTAGTGAAGAAATAGCATAAGCTTAGGATTCAATGTATCTTGCCATCCAATTTGTTGGTGCAGCACATCGAGATCCTTTCCCTCAATCCCCGAGGAAGTAACCACGAAGCCTGCTGTATTGGGTCTGACTGGGGTAAAGCTCACAGCCCTTACAGTCTGTGCTTTGCTTTAGTAGCTGGTGTTGATAACAGAGCAGTGTTTTGGCTACTGCCAAGCAGTGCTGTCCCTCTGACATTCCTTCCCCCACTGAAGGGGATGGGGGTGGGCAAGATCCTGGGAGGGGACACCAGCAGGTCAGCTGACCCCAGTCAGCCAAAGAGATATTCCATACCATATGACATCAGCTCAGATATATAAATGAAGGAAGAGAGGAGGAGGAGGAGGCACTCAGGGCTGGTCCATGTTTGCCTACTTGAACAACCGTCACGCGTGCTGAAGCCCTGCTTCCCAGAAAATGTCCGGACATCGCTACTGATGGGAAGTAGAGATTGATTGTTTTCCCCTCTGCTCTTGCGCGCGCAACTTTCAACCTGCTTGTTCTATTTTTTCCCACTGTAATAAAACTGCCTTTTCTTACCCTGATAGTCTTTGTCAATATTATTCTCTCCCCTCTCCCAGCGGGAGAGGGAGTGATAGAGTGACTGAGTGGGCACCTGGCACCTGGCCGGGGTCAACCCACGACAATTGTTCAGTAGAGAAGTGGGTAACAACTACCTCAACTTTCAAGTATCCTTAGCTTTTTTTGGGTGGTTGGGGAAGG
The DNA here is from genome assembly GCA_034509425.1 of Eopsaltria australis. Lineage (NCBI taxonomy): Eukaryota > Metazoa > Chordata > Aves > Passeriformes > Petroicidae > Eopsaltria > Eopsaltria australis. The sequence goes on along the minus strand of JAVTVJ010003122.1, from coordinate 12,026 downwards.
AAAAGCGGCAATTCAAACCCTTCCTCTCACAGAAGAAAAAGAAAAAAAACCAACACTTCTGTACTGCTGAGGAAAAAACCCTAAAGCTGGACCCTCAAACCAGCTTCCCCACATTCCTGCATTTTAATACTTGTAACTACTCCTCTTATCTCTTAGTAAGAGCAGTGAAAACCTTTAAAAATTTGTAACTAACACCAAAGTTTGAAATCTCTTTCAAATACTCCTACAGGAGCCAAAAACCTAAATTTGAGTTTTAAGAGAAGCAAAATTAGAATTAGTTAAACTAAGTCTAATGAAAAGTGTTATCTCTTACACTACTAAAATCTGTTTTGATATAATTAAAATCTTTCCACTGCGGGTGTCCCAGTACATTTAAACGTAACAGTTTACGTGTTGACTGCCTTGAACTGAGTGCCAAGTTCCCTTTTTAGGCTGTAAAATTCCTATATTTTTCTGTGGTAACCACAAACAGAGTTCACTCAAATACTTTGGCTTTTTTTTAGTCTGCATCTGTGTGTATAGAAATTACTTGTGTGTGTATGTGTGTAGCTGCCAAGTTCAAAACAGGGAAATAGCAACTTCAGAGATGCAAATTGACATTGCTAAAGTGAGAGATGGACAATGGAAACTCAACTCCTCCTGCCTAGAGAAGTCAAACTGCGGGGAAAATGATGGGACATCACGCCAGATCAATATGATCGAAAATGAAGCCGTTTATTGTCCGACAGTGAGCATACTTAAACTTTACAGTGTGCCAAAAAAAATACTACGTGATAAGTTTTTCTTCTACCATACACACATTGTTTGTTCTCATACAGAAGTTTCACACGGGACTTTTCTCTAATTAGAGCACTAAGTTAGTATCAAAAGGCTACAATAACAGTTTCTTCTGCCAAGTTAATCTTTAGACACCTGCAGCTTGTTTTTGGCTTTCACGTCTCCCTTTCCCACAGCTGTCTTAAAAGTAACCTTGAGCAGAGGCCTAGCTCTCATCTAAGGGGCCTGTATTGCTCACTTATACTTTATGTCTGTGCAGCTGGAGATAGTTATTCTCCACATCAAGCCAGTTTTCTCTATCTCTCAACCCCCCCAAACTCTGCTTGCTTGCAAAGACAAGATTTACATACGAGAAGCATGACATATACTAGTGGTATCTCACTCTACAACAGAATTGGTTAATGAATACCACTGCCTTTACTTCAAATCCCAAAATAAATTAAAAAATCAACCTTCTGAAAATGGCCCCAATATTACCTGCCTCTGCTGTAACTAATGTCAAACAATACCTTATACCCCTTGCAGCCAAACAAGGGATAACTAAAGTAATTAAAAATTTAGAACAGAGGGACATCATATTTAGAACACACTCTGCATACAACTCCCCTGTCTGGCCAGTGAAAAAGCCAGATGGTTGCTGGTGCTTAACAGTTGATTACCAGAGACTTAACGCAAACACAGAGCCTTTGACTGCAGCTGTCCCAGACATTGCAAATCTCACCGCTACACTGCAAGCATCAGCACACAAGTGGATGGCAGTGTTAGACATAAAAGACATGCTTTTTATGGTACCTATTCAGGAAGAAGATAAACCCAAATTTGCATTTACTTGGGAAGGAACACAATACACATTTAATCGTCTTCCCCAGGGATATGAACACACTGCAAATATCGCTCACAATGCTTTAGCAGAACTCCTTCAGCAAATAAAAATCCAGGAAGGAGTACAACTTTACCAATACATTGATGATGTGTTAGTAGGGGGGGAAGAAAAAAACGCAGTGAGACTTACAGCACAAGACATATGAAATAAACTGAATGAAGAGGGAATAGAAGTACCCTCAACTAAGTGTCAAGGACCCTCTAAAGAGGTTAAATTCTTGGGTACTGGGTGGGTAGCAGGCCAAACTGTAATTCCAAATGAAACAATTATAATGGCAAAATTGGAAAAAGGGATTCTTATTTCTCACCAAAGCCCTCAGGCAAGTAGAAAAAATTCAACAGCAGCAGCCTGTAACAATTCAAGAACCTTTCAGTTTGCTAGCCAACATTAAAAGGGCAACGCCGCCCCCCCGAGGGCAGACCCCAAACACCCACAGTTCACAAGTGGCATACATATCTCTCAGGGATCACTGACCAAATAAATGTTACTAAAAGGCCAACAAAGCCTACAAAATTACAGATAACTGACTCCAGAAATGTTAGCTTTGCAACAACCATATAAACGCAGTCCTATATTGGATACTCCTGCCTTTGCTGCAAATTCCAAAATAAAAGGTATTTGGTTTACAGATGCCTCCACCAAATGCATTGATGGTAGATGAAAATACAGAACAATAACTGAATATTGAAACAGGAGTAGAAGTGATAGGAAAAAAATTAAAAAGTATACCGGTAAAAGAATTGAAAGCAATAGTACGAGTAATAAAAAGAAAGAAAAAGACTGATTGATTCGAATGCAATATGGGCTGGTGCCAATAATGATTGTGTCAATATAAGTTTTAGATTGGCAAGCGAATAAAAACTTTGGCAAAAGGAAGATTTGAATGTTTGTTTTTACAGGTTAAGTCCTCATAAATCCATACAGGTTGAGTTGAAACTCATACAAAAATCTCAAATGTTACAAGCCTATTGTAACAACCAAGTGGATTAACTACAAATTAATCCACAATACTGATATCAATTTAGTAAATAATTGTATCATATTTTTACAACACAAAGCAGAGGCTGACCAATAAACAGGAAGATGTGCAAAGACACTCTGGTCAATCTGGTAAATAGATTATATCAGACCTCTAAAACCATCTAGTGGTTACAAGTATATCTAGACTATTAAAACCACAAAGAGCAAACATGCCAATACAAAAACTACTATCTCGAGACTTAAAGACTAATTTTCCAGTCTCCCTATCCTAAAACTCTATACGGTGACACTCTTGCCTCTGCGCAAGTTTGACTTTGCTCTAAAGCAAAACAAGCTTCCCAATGAAACCTCACAAATGGCTCCTACACTGCCCTCATCTGACAGCAGTGAGCGTAACACTGAGTTCACAACTAGAGGCCGAAGAGGAAGGCACTACAATAACTCTCTGGGAAAAAATATCTATTGTTGCTTAGGTTCTGTTGTTTTAATTTCTCTAATAACCTTGAATGTTTAAGTGTATCCTCACTAGACAAAAGCTAGGTGTGCATCCAGATGTGAAAGAAGAAACCATTCAAGCAGCATTAAAAGGACTGTCCACTACCTACACAACGGTGAAAGCTACTGAGATTCCTAGACTGCTGTAAGTGAATAAAACCAACTCTAGACACACAGAAGAACCTACAGGACTGGACTGCACAGTAACTAATGAATCTATTACAACCAGAAATATTAATTGTAATATTGCTTATATTCTTATATTTACAAATTAATGTTTTTAATAATACTGAACAACTATTTAGCCACCCGCACAAAACTTTACAATTAGCCATTAAACTAATTGGTGTAATAATTGTAGTATTAACATTAATGTTTAGTGTATGGGTCATATTCCAAATTTGTAAAATTACATTCAATAAAATATGTAAGTCTAGTGATAACCATTTCCTCTAGAAGTCCCAAAGCATGAGTTTACATTTGTTTATGTAATATTAACACCTAATTTAGCACTATTGAAGTGGTAAATGATTTAATAATTTAGTTATTTTAATTTAATTGTTTTAATTGATGTTTGTACATCACTTATAGTTTTACAAATATCACTGTAGATTGTTTGTACCTTCACTCTGATTGTCACAGTGGATAAAAGAGGCTTCACCCTTAATGTAATATTGACTTGAATTTTTTAAATCAACTTTGATTACTTCTCCCTTTCTACCTCTTCAAGGTAGAACATAAATAAAATTGAACTTAAATAGATCCTTAATTCCCCTGAGACAATCAAACCATTATGTAATACTATATATATATATGCATGTTTTTACTCAAATTGTTGTAGAATTGTCTAACACTTATTATCCTTAGCAAACTAAACTTCACTAAAGAAAAGGACTGGACCAGAAACATAAGGAGAAATGAAAAGAGTCACCGACCATCCACTGAACTACTTCAGTCATTGCAACCAAATAACTACCTCCATAAATTCTCCTTTGTTCCTGATTTACATCTCATACTCCTGTGGCTTCAAGGTTCATGGGGTGGAGGAACAACCTACCCTACATGGACTAATAATTTAACTACCCTTTACCATCATGTACACTCTGATTGTAATACCATGTCTTACATGTATAGGTGTTACATAAACTGAAACAACAGGTGCTCCTTATCAATGTTAATACAACATCTTTTGAAGAAATAGTACAACCTAGGAAAACAAAGTATATCAAAAATACTCAAAGATAGTGCGCACATATATGAAAGTGTGTGCTTTTACAGCACAGAGGCAAGAGATACCTGCACTATCACTCCATGAGATAAAACCAGTGACTCTAAGCCACGGGGTGGATTGTGGCAGGACGTCTACCCCCCTCACCTCCTCATCCTATGTGCAACAGATAACGGGTGCATAAAGAGATAACCCAAGGGCAAGAAGGCCCCACAGGGGTTATCTCTGGTGCCAGAGGGCTCAAGCCTCAGCTAAGAATTAACATCTTAGTCTGGAGAGCTGATGGAAGGAGAGATAAAAGGAAAAATTACTGACTAGAGAGTCATGGTTTTACACTATAAACGATACACGAGCTAACACTGGGGCAGAAGTCTCTCACACCCTAAAAGTGTTTGAAGCTTCTCCCCGAGTTTGGATGCAGGCTTTGTGGTTACTTCCCTGGGGATTGAGGGAAAGGATCTCGATGTGCTGCACCAACAAATTGGATGGTAAGATACATTGAATCCTAAGCTTATACTATTTCTTCACTAGCTGTAACTGAAAAAGGTACCATTCTCGTGCACTGTATATTAAACTACTTGTAGTCTTTCTTTTTGTTTTATTCCTGTGTAGTATTGATTTGCTTTCAAGTCTTATGTCTGTTAGTTTCCCTGTCTATTAATAAATGATTCATTCTATAATAGACAGAATCAATCATCATTAAAAGAACTTATACACGAGAGTGGGTTTCGGGGTGCTGGCCACTTCAATAAGGTTACTACCTACTGCCAAAGGCTGGGAAGGAGGCAAGGACTGATATTTAACTCCCACATCCATTCGTGACACCATCCATCATGCAAGGTAAACTGAGATAATGTTTTGGGGCAAGGAAAACAAACTACTTTAAGCAGTCTGGGAAGACACTGAAATACTGAAATAGTATTAGATTAAAACTTTCTCTAGGTATTTTTCCCTGAAGATTGATTCATGGCTATTAATTGCCAGTAGATTGTTGGCCTCTGCTGTGGTTTGTATGTATTTCTAACAGAAATATGAAGCATTTCCACAGTCCATTTTTTAGAACAGAAGTATATAACTAAATGTTGTCTAAATATTTTAATTTTTTTTTGTAATGTAATTTCATAATCAGATTCTGGGAACTAACAACCAAAAAAAAAACCAAAAAAAAAACCCAAAAAAACAAACCGGCCCAAGAGTGTCACTAGCATAAGAATGATGCAAATTCCTAAGGACCCGGAGGGAATCCTGGCCGGAAGTGCTGTGTGAGTGTGTCAAATGTTTTAACAAGTGGTACTGCTCTTCAACAAAGAGGTCTTTCCACTGTCTGAACTGCCGAAAGCATAAAAAGAACCAAGCAAGATGCTGTGGTAAAACAAATTTTGTGTGGGTGGGAATTACTGATACCTGAAATAGGGGAAATTCCCAAGGAAAGGTGGGAGCAAGAATTAGGCTCGTGTGTGGTGCGGTTTGCGAGTAAATGAAACAAACGGTGTAAAGAGGGCAAGACCGGGTTGGCCCCTGCAACTGCCTTAGAAATAACCCAGCCACAAGATGCAACCTCAGAGGGCAAAGGGCGAGGAGGTGCAAGCCATGCCAGACCTCTGAATAAAACTGTGGCGATCATAATTATCACATATATTTTTGCATGGATAATTCCTAGCAGCTCAAGCCCAGCAAGCCCCTGCTCCAAGTGTAAACCCCTTATACGTTGGAGGCGATGGGATGGTCGTGCCTCGCATCTGACCTGGCATATGACAATGAGTAACAAATGCTATTATGAAACATCCTTAGAAGCTTGTAATCATGGGAAACTCTTACTATGGGTAACTAAAGTGAAACCTTCAGAGGCACATCAAGTCAAATTACTGTGTCTGAAGGGGGCAGTATGTTTGTTTTACTAAAGCAGGAATGCGAGGCATTTCAAACAGTGGGGGTGCACAGGATAAAATTAAAGAGTAACTGATAACAGTCAAGCTATACTCAATATTGCTGCAAACTTGCTCATGTACCATTTCAAAGATAGGAAACAACACTAGAATCTGGTTGGTAGGATAACTTGTTAGGGATAACATGGCAAAAGAAACGGGTTTTTTGTGTGTGCAATTGCTGGGTTAGTATTCCTTCCTTGTTTAATCCCCTGTTTTATCAGACTAATCACAAGTGTCATCCCAAGTATGCAGGTAATCCCTATGCTTTTAAATTTGAAATAAGCCGCTTCAGGAACAGCACAAAGGATAATGAAACTGAAGAAACAAAACAATGTTGAAGACCCCCTCGAAGAAGCCCAACAACTCTGTAAAAAGTTCGAATGTAACAATGAGGCTTAAATAAAGATTGTAACTCAAGCCAACATAACTGAGAAAAAAAAAAAGGGGGGAATTGTAATGGATGAATAAATGATAAATGTTGGCTTTGTATATTTTGTAAAAATAGTGTTATGATAAAATACAGTTAAGTAGAAACAAGATTGTAGTAAAATTATAACCTCAAGATAATTGTGATATAGTGGAAAATGTAGTCATAAATATATGGCTATAAATGTCTGTTGAGCTGATGACTTGCAGTGCAAAGGAATTTCAAGGGAAACGAGAAGATAAGGCAATGTCAGGCAGGCTAAGAGGCGACATTCTGTCGAGAAGGTGGGGGGCAGACACCAGGGGGAAAGGGTTGTTTGAAATGTAAGTTTTCTTCTGAGCTTAATGAATATGTAACACTTAAAAGCATTTAACCCATTGTAAAATGAACAAAAGGGTGCCTCTAGCAGATATGCTATTCACCCAGAGCTGCTTTTGCCCTTGTTCTACTAATAAATGTTCAATATTATTTTACTAAAATTTTTGTTCATGGACCCATTTTTAACATTGGTCCCTCTAATCTTTAACATCAGTTTTCCAACTCAGCCACCTCCACTTCTGGTCTTCTGAGAGATACTTTTTTTAATTATCCTAGGAAGGATTTCTTGTCATAGGGTGCCAAAGAAGGAGAGCAGTCCTGCTCACCGAAAGGAGGATGATGTTAGAACTACTGAGGCAATCTGAAGCAATTCCATTTGCCATTAATTCATCCTGTAAACAGAATGGCTTTCTTCTACCTAGTCACCACTGTTTTCATACATAATTATTTACCACCTCTTTTTTTTTTTTTTACAATAAATTAATCCTAATGCTTATATTGAATAGTTCTGTGACTTAGCTAATGTTTAAGATGCAATTTATGCAGCTCTTTCATGAAGTTCATGGGGAGCTTACAGGGCAGCTGAGCTAAGAACTCTGTTGTGATGCAGTGAAGTACTGTGAGAGTTATAATTGAAAAATGTTACAGTGTAATCTTCCTGGGTTTTTTTTCCTTTTCCTAAGAGTTTAAATTGTTTGGTGCAGACAGAAAACCGACTCCAAGTTGTGTCTTTCATTCAGCAGAGATTTGCTGTGTGTTGTTGATGGATTGCACGATATCTGTAGAGAGGAAAAGAACATCACTCACTGAACTGAATTCCTGTCCAGATAAAAAATGTCAGGTTGGTAATAAAGCCTGCTCTTTAACTGCTTGGCTATTTTTAGTAATTAGATCATGGTTACAAAACAGAAATATTTTGATAATTGATCAAGTTACATAAAAACACTAATCCTTCTGCATAATGTTCTTGAATTGTCTAAACATAGCACAAGGCCATATCAGGAGACAAAGACACACTAGCGTATGTTGTGACCTTCACTATTTCTTTTATTTTAATGTTCTATTTTCTGTTCTTTGGAACACAGTTTTCCTGAAAAAACACATGACCATTAATAAATAAATGGTTTCTCAAAGTTTCTTTGAAGCTGTATTCACAAATATACTGTATTTTACTCCTTTGCTACAAGTTTGCTTGGTCCCAGCATAAAACTTAGTCTTGAAAAATATCACTAGTCTTAAAAACATGGATGGTATGAGGTATTTGGCCTTCTGCAGGGTTACCTGGTTGAGAATGGTGTTAGCTGGCATAGTGGAGAAACAAGAACCATTTGCCTTGATAGAGGAAAAGACATTGCTATTTGTTAACTGCATTAAAGACACTTAAGTCTTTCTCAGGGTTTGGGAGAGGTCTGGATAAGCCATATGTGAGGTGATGGTGATACTAGGATATTCATAAATAGTAAGTATGACATAGTCTTACTAGTATTTTATCAAAAAAATTCAAGTTGTTGTGATGCTTGTGGTGTCAGAATTATACTAGTAGTATGCATATAAGATGATGCTTAATCAGTAGAAATCAGCATATTTCCCCAAAGTTATTGTAAACTATGTGTAGTATGTGCATTTGATTGTTTGGGCTCTATAAGAAATAAGACTTTTGAGTTTTCTTGTAAGTTATTCCCATGATGTTCTACCAGGCCAAATTATAAGGAATTCTTGGCAAATTGGTACTAAGGTTTTGCTTTATAAGAATATTATTTTGATTTTAATAATAAAGAACATGATCTCCATGTATTGCTGAGGGATTTTTAAATTTATTTTACCACGCCTGTTGCTTTCTGTAACAATTTGAATATGATTGGTGAGAGCTGAATTTGCAAAACCAAGAACTGTTAATTAAGCTTTATCTAATCAAAGCATAATCTGGCAATCACCAGGGTTTCAATTAATTTTCAGGACACTTTTGCAAGGCAATCTGAAAGGGTCAGGATACTCTTAGGTGAGCACCTCTTTATGGACCTCAGTAGGTACAAAGCATCCTAACTCTTCAAACAGCCACTGTATTTCTGACCTGCCCACTCAGGGAATGGAGACCCTGTAGCCATGAGGGTGGATTGCCCTGGTGCATTTTTAGCCTCTGTTCCTGCATGGCAATACTTTTTTTATGAACTGCTAGCACATGGCACTTCTTTCATGCCCATCTGACTAAACCACAACTTTCAGCTACAACTTTGAACATATTCTCTGTAATCCCCTGCCCAGCTCTCTTCACATCTTCCTTGCCCAGCTATGTCCCTATGATTACCTGTGGACCTTCTCATCTCATTGTCTTTTTGCTGCCAGGATACCTGAATCAGCTGCTTCTCTCCCCTCTCCCCAACTTCAGTTTGATCCTCACTTCCCCAAAGTTCTGGTCCTTTTCTGCCCTGTTTTCTGTTGCAGGCCACTTACCCTGTGAGATATAGCAGAGCCCCTGAAGTGTCATCTGGCTTAGGGTTCACAGACACCTACTCTCTTGACTCTGCTGCCAGGACCTCGGGGTAATGGTCCCAAACTACCTGGTGAGAAAGGGCAGGAAGCATGAGCAAGCCAATTGTTGAAATGTCCTCCACATGGGTGGTCAGCAAGGGAAAGATTGCTTCCTGCTTTCTTCTGACGTAAGGAACTACCTCAATAATGGCTTTTGAAAGAAAGAAGCATTTCCTTCTCCAGCTTTGCTGCTGGTATTTTCTGTGCTTGGCTGGGTTTCCATCAAACCCAGCTGCTCCTTCCTGGTGGTGACAATACTTTCCTTCCATGTGACAGGGGGAGATCAACTACGTGAAGTAAGACAAATTTTTTCTGCTTTTTTCCATCTGGCATAATTAAATACTTGAGAGAAAGCAGAGCTTATATATTCTTGATCCTGGGGAAGATATATAAATCTGTCTACCAGTTCCCAACTTACTAGCATGCAGTGTTCTGGCTGTGTTACTGTTATGTTGGTTATATCTTTAGGGTCCATGACAAAATCTAATTATTCTTCTCACTTATATATGACTTTTGTGTGATGCTTCCTGTGTTTGTACAGATTCCGGATGTTACAGGATAGACACAGTTAAAACTAAATAGCTGATAGTCAGCCAGCCATCATTCTGTCATGCCTTTAGGTAATTAGCATGTATATGTTGGTAGATTTCACAGAATCTCAGAATAGTCTGAGTTAGAAGGGACCCAGAAGGATCATCAAGTCCAACTTTTAAGTGGATGGCCCATATGGAGATTGAACCCCCAACCTTGGCATTTTTAGCAGCATGCTCCCACCTACTGATGCCCCCAGAAGCCTTTGTATTACAGTTCATTTGGGACTGAAAATGAAGAATCTCCAAAATGTCAGCTAAGCTGTTTATATTACCAAGAGCTCAGGGTCATCTGACTCATGTCTCCTCTGTTCTCGCTGTCTTCTGCAACCAGGGACCTCATGGGTGACCACAGGAGAGGGGCTATATGAGGATGCTGTAGTGGTGCACAGCCAGACTCCATGCCTGTCACAGCTATTGGTAACATCAGGCTTATCAGTTATTTCTCCATGCAGACATCTTTCTGAAGCTTCTGCATATTTCTGCAGATTTATTCATTTAAGTCTAAATGCACTTTTTCTGTTTTCTAGTGATATGTGCTACATTTTTTTCCCCAATTGTATGAGAAAGAAACCATTTCTTCCAGCCAATGAAGTAAGGAGAAAGAAAAATTATTTTAGTCCATCTCACTTTTACTTACCAAAATTAAAGTAAATGAACCAAAATTGTTTTATTCCATGCCAATCTGAAACATAATATTTAAATTTGAAGTTCTTGTATAAAAATAAAGAGAAACTATGAGGGCAGATTTCTTTCATTTCAGAGACCAGTAGTTCAGGTGCTTCCCAGGAGGATGGAAAAGCTGATTTCATTTTGTGCTTCTGACTGGAGGACCAGAGCCAGTGGCTCCAATGGGAACCCTTTAACCACTGAGCTCTAGTAGCTCTGCAGTGGATGTTCTTGCTCCTGCTGTCACTGCTGTTGTCCCCCAGTGGATATGATCTCTCTGCTGTTTGCACTTCTCAAACTGAAGCTGTCATCCTTCTGTCTGTCAGGTTCTCCACCTGATGATCTCAGTTTCCTAGGGTTTTTTTGGGGGAGCTTCTGGAATTGACTGTTTACCCTTTGATTCATTTTTAAATTGTGGTCTCTTGGCTTCTGACTTTTGTTTATTCACCCACGCCCTCCCCAGTAAAACCCCCCAAACACACATCTGAGTTCCCAAACAGACCATAGTATGAAAGGTTTCCGCATTGGTAAGAAAACGTTTCTAACATTTCTAACCCCAGTGGGCCAGGGGCTCCTCAGGGGCCACAGAGATTTTCTGAGCTCAAGATAATTTCTAAACAACATCAATTCAACCTCTGCAGAAGAATTTACTTTAACCTAGAGGAAAATACTCAGGACAATTTAGGCTGACATGTATGGAAAATCTAATAATAGGGACATAAAATAGGAGATGGCCACAAATTTGGACAAAAATAGTACAATCTTTTCTTAGCATTTTCAGCAGTACAGAGACCATTAGTAGAATAAGAGCACTGTTATGCCCTTTTAACAAATACTGTGGTGCAAAAAGCTTTCCAGTGAGAAGCTTCATATTTTATGTTGGAATAGCATAATCCTTTTCTTTTTTCTTTCTAGTCCTCTCTGCTATTCTTTCATGTACAATAATCCAATTTTTTTCTCTTAAATTTAGGGAGAATAACTATTTGTGATTAATAGGCCAGAAAAGCAATGAAAAATTAAAAATTTCAAGCCCTTGTTCATTGATATGAGAAGGTTCCTAGAAACAGCCCTGTCCAGTTGTATTGCACAAACTCACTGAGTAAACTTAATATGAGACTGTGTCGTGGGTTGAGCCCGGCTAGGTGCCAGGTGCCCACTCAGTCACTCTATCACTCCCTCTCCCACTGGGAGAGGGGAGAGA
>JAVTVJ010003117.1:0-16985 GCA_034509425.1 Eopsaltria australis | reverse complement strand
CATGAAATCCAGAATGTGGCAAAGAGGATTTTGTTTAGTATTCCCGTAGACCTGGCACCAATTAAAAGCTATGCTGATATCAAGCAGGGACCCAATGAAAGCTTTGTAATCTTTATAGACCGCCTTCGCGAAGCGATGGCTCGGACAATTACTAATCCCGATCTGCTACGGGAAATGCTTCTAGAAATGGTAAGGCAGAACGCTAATGAGGACTGCCGCCGTATCATAGATACCCTACCCGCCGAACCACCCCCTTCCATTGACTTACTTACCGAGAGGTGCTCTGAGATCCGGGAAAAACCAGCCAAAGAAACTAGAGATTCCCATCCAAGGGTCAAACCCACCGTGTTTACCACTGAAACGGACACTCGTCCCAAACCGAAATGCTTTAATTGTGGGCTCCCTGGACACTTTGCTAAAAACTGTAAAATGCCAAAACCATCAGCGCCGAAACCAATGTCTAACAACAATAATACTAATGCCACTGCACCCCCGAGCGCAGTGTCGTTCCAGCAGCCACTGACATCTCAAAATGTTGTGATGCCGCCATGGATGATGTCCCCGCTGGCGTTTCCCTGGTGGACCCAAACGTCAACCGGTATGTTCCCCACTCCGGGAAACGGGGATGGGAGCGTGGAGCAGCGTCACGCTCCCCAGCCAACAAATTAAAGGCTGCAACCAGCGGGAGCTCCGTGCCATCCCCATTGCGAACTTTAGAAACACCCGATGGAGCGCCGGAGCGAGAGGTATGTTACCGATATGACATCGTCACTGCTTTTACCTTGCATTTAGTATCGGGGGAATTCCAGCACGTTACAGTGACTCTGAAACACCCACCCCCACACTCAATGACTGTATTATTAACCGGAGACTCTTCTCGGGGACCTCCGGGAATCTATGTTATTCCTGAAATTAGAGACTACCGCCCAGGGAAGAACCTGTCTTTAGCTATATGCCCAAATACAACTCCCTGGTTTCTTCCCAAAAATACATGGATCAGGCAAGCCATCGTTTTACCTGACTGCCTGCCAAGAGATCGACGTACCCCATGTATTTGGTGGACCGAGGTCGTCGGAAAAGACAAACCTATCATAGACTGTAAAATAGACAATGGGAGATCTTCCTTTCACAGTTATGGACTCTTAGACACAGGTGCTGATGTTACTATCATTTCGCAAGCCGAATGGCCCCAAGGGTGGGGAACGAAAGAAGCCCCACAGAGTATCTATGGAGTAGGGGGCCCAGTTACCCCGAGAAAAAGCACCTCTGACATTGTCATCCAGAGCCCTGACGGACATACCGCTTCTGTAAAACCATTTATTCTCCCTTTGGGATTTAATTTACTTGGCAGGGACGTAATGTCCCAGTGGGGGGCAACCCTAGAAATTCCTCGAACTCCATCAGAGAGGGATTTCTAGGGGGGGTCACTGCTGCACGCACCACTCCAGCCATTAAGTGGCTGACCGATCAACCCGTCTGAGTGGAGCAGTGGCCCCTCAAGGACGACAAATTGCGTGCTTTAGAACAACTGGTAGAAGAACAATTAGCCAAAGGACATTTAGCACCCTCCACAAGTCCATGGAATACCCCAGTATTCGTCATCAAAAAGCCTGGGAAAGATAAATGGAGGCTCCTCCAGGACCTCAGGGCAGTCAATAAGGTCATGGAGGAAATGGGACCACTACAGCCTGGCCTCCCATCACCATCCATGCTGCCCCGGGGATGGCCGGTAGCAATCATTGACATTAAAGACTGTTTCTTTTCTATCCCGTTGAACCCTGCTGACGCGCTCAGGTTCGCCTTCTCTGTCCCCACCAAGAACCGGGAGGCGCCAATGAAGAGATACCATTGGCTCGTATTACCGCAGGGAATGAGAAATTCCCCGGTAATATGCCAATGGTACGTCTCTGAGGTGCTCTCTCCAGTCAGGAAGACGTACCCAAAGGCGCGAATCGTCCACTATATGGACGATGTGTTAGTGTGCGCGCCAGAACAAGACCTAATGGACCGCACGCTAACTGCCGTCATCGAAGCCATCAAGGCAGCAGGGATGGAGATTCAGACCGAAAAAATTCAACGACGAGAGCCATGGAAATATCTGGGTGTCAAAATCTCCGAGCAGACCATCGTTCCCCAGCTTCTCCAGATAGAGGAAGATCCGAAGACCCTCAGACAACTCCACCAGCTCTGCGGGTCCATCAATTGGATCAGACCCCTGCTCGGACTCCAGACAGCAGAACTGGCACCGTTGTTCCAGTTGCTCCGAGGTGATCAAGCGCTGGACGCTCAGATAGAAATGACACCCGAGGCTCGACAAGTTATCGACAAGGTACTGTTTACTATAAGGACACGTAGGGCACATAGAACCAACCCTGACCTCCCCTTCAGATACATCATTCTGGGAAAGACACCTTGGTATTATGGGTTGGTGTTTCAATGGGACGAAGGGGTCAAGGATCCACTCTTGATCATAGAGTGGGTATTCCTACCCCACACTCCATCCAAAACCATCTCGAGGCCACAAGACTTGGTGGCAGAGCTCATTACGCGAGCTCGGCGTCGGCTCCGCACCCTCGCAGGGTGTGACTTTGCGTACATGACGTTACCCTGGAAATTAGACCAATTTGAAAACGTTTTTCAAGAAAGCGAAAGCCTCCAATTAGCCCTTGACAGTTACACAGGCCAAATTGAAAACAAAAAACTAAAACATGAGCTGTTTAGTACAGAATTTCAATTGGCCCCGAAATTCATTCAAAGTAAAACCCCAATTTCCGACGCCGTGACAGTTTTTACCGACGGCTCTGGGTCGTCTCACAAGTCAGTTTTGACTTGGAGGGATCCAGTTTCCCTCGAGTGGGACGAGGAAGTTCACATTGTGGAGGGCTCCCCACAAATTGCTGAACTTGCCGCGGTAGTCAGGGTGTTCGAAAGGTTCCAGGAGCAACCCATCAATCTGGTCACTGATTCGGCTTATGTGGCCGGTGTAGTATCTAGGGCTGAGCATTCGTTACTAAAAGAGGTTCCAAACCAGAAATTATTTGGCTTGCTTGCGAGATTAATCGAGCTCCTATCCCACCGCAAGCACCAATATTACGTCATGCATGTAAGGTCACATTCCAACTTACCTGGTTTCATCTCCAAGGGAAATGCGAGAGCAGACGCCCTAGCGATGCCTGTCCTACATTGCAATACCCCAGACATCTTTGCACAGGCACGCTTGAGCCACCAGTGTTATCACCAGAATGCGCCCGCGCTCAGGAGAATGTTCGGCCTCTCCTTAGAGCAAGCTCGCGCCATAGTGGCCACATGCCCAAACTGCCAATCATTTCAAGTACCTACATTCGATCAAGGAGTCAACCCAAGAGGGTTCAACTCCAATGAATTATGGCAAGTGGACGTGACCCACTTTTCTCCCTTCGGCATGCTCAAATACATCCACGTGTCAGTAGACACATTTTCAGGGGCTGTATTTGCGTCTGCCCATACGGGAGAAAAGGCACGAGATGTCAAAAAACATCTTACGATGGCATTCTCAGTGCTGGGTGTTCCGAAAGAAATAAAAACAGACAATGGTCCTGCATATGCCTCCGCAGCCATCAGAGGATTTATGCAGGACTGGGGCGTCAAACATATAACTGGCATTCCGCATTCTCCCACTGGGCAAGCCCTGGTGGAGAGAAAGCACCGCGACCTGAAAAGGATCCTTGTACAGCAGCGGGGAGAGGCAGAGGGAAAGTCGCCCATTGAGCGCCTCTGTAAGGCTCTGATAACACTAAATTTCCTAAATTGTTCCGAAAACGAGACAACTCCCCCCGTATTTAGGCATTTTACTAATTCGGCCCGAAGTAAATTGGCAGAACGACCGCCTGTGCTGTACAAGGACCCAGAAAGCCACCAGGTGATGGGGCCAGCGCCATTAATCGTTTGGGGGAGGGGATATGGTTGTGTCTCCACCCCAGGCGAACCGCGCTGGCTCCCGGCGAAAAACATCAAGCCATTCAGAGAGGAATGCCACAGCCCCCAACAAATACCTGGACACGATGAGACCACCGCGTGGAAACGCAGGAGGAAGAAAGCCCCGCGTCCACCTCGGGGGCAACTGACCAACCCAGACCAGCCGAGATATCCCACCAGAGAAAGAAGAAACAGCATTTAAAAAGACTTTAATGCCCTTAAATACCTCCCTCCCCCATTCCTACCCCTTTCCTGAGACCCCTTCTTACCTTTCCCTCTCCCTAAGACCTCCTCCTACCTAGTGTTAGAGTGGTAAAGAGGGGAGATGGGAGGGGAAAGACGTCAGATGAGGGAAAGGAAGTCATCAGTAAATATTAGGTGCTGTACTTACCCCTCAATCATGTGTTTTACTCACCCCAGGAAAAGCGGTAACGATGGTGAGAATCCTTGGAGCCCTCGAGCCTGTGCGAGTCATCCTGTTGTTTGCTGCCATAACATCCCTAACACCGACAAGCAGAGGTTGGCTAGTCCAACAGCCCAGAGAGAACGTTTGGGTAACGCTCGCCAAGGCGTTGAAACAAGATAGCATGTGTCTGAGCATGCATTCCGCGAACGATCCCATGTCGACTTGCCTAGTAGGTATCCCCCTGCGAAGAGATGACACCTCCTTCGCAGGTAAAAGGCCCGAACCAGTGGACACCTGGGACGCGTGGATGAAGACCCTCCCACATGCACCAGAGGAACCCCAAGAATTGGCGCTGTTGGGGTCCTCCAAAGCAGACTTTTGTATTGGCTTTGATTACGTCCCTAGTTTAGAAGATGCCAAGAAATTTGGAGGATATGGTAAAATTCCATACAAATATGTGCATCCCCTAAAAAGATCCGTTTACAGTTTTGAAAATTGGTGTAACTATACTATGAGATCTGTCCCCAAACGGTCCAAGTCCACGCCAGTCCCAAAGACTCTCCCCTCCGGTGTGTTTTTAATCTGTGGGGATAGAGTCTGGGCCGGGATTCCGTCCCGTCTTTCAGGTGGGCCATGCACGTTGGGCCAACTCACCCTCATGACCCCCAACAAGACTCAAATTTTTGAATGGAGAAAATTCTATAATTTGACCCGTCAAAAAAGATCACTCGAAACTTGGGATGAAAATTGCAATTCGGCTGTTGAACATTGGAGTTTTTCAAAGAGGGTGGCTGCCTCCATATTCGTGCCCTGGGTGGCGGCAGCTAAGGCCTTGGGGGAATTAGGCCATTTAGAGTGTTGGCTTGGCAGACAAGCCAACCTCACGTCCCGGGCATGGACCCAACTGCTAGAAGATGAGGACACTACTAGGCACGCCACCCTGCAGAACAGGGCGGCGATTGACTTTCTCCTCCTCGCACACGGGCACGGGTGCGAGGACTTCGAAGGGATGTGTTGTCTTAACTTGTCGTCCAACGCGAAGAGTATTCACGCAACGCTCCAGGAAATGCGCGGGCACATAGGCCAACTGAAGGTTGAGAGGAAAGACTGGCTCCAACACATGCTAGATGGCCTTGGACTTTCTTCGTGGGCTGTTGGGCTGATAAAATCCTTGTTGTGGATTCTCGTTATTATCGTTATCGTTTTGCTGTTGTTTGCATGTTTAAAAAACGTTGTAGTAAGTTTACTCAGAAAAACATTCTTAGAAAAAAGAAAAGGGGGAGATGTAGGAGTGGTAAGCATGGAATTAAAACCCCAGAAACCCCGTGAGAATTCGTGGTGGAAAGATCCTAGTTCCACCCCCAGGATAAAGATGTCTGGGGTATAGTCTGAATGCTGACCACTCCTATGACTCCTCCTCGTTGCTTGTCACTGGTTTTCCCGTTCGTCTATCCAAGTTTGATCCTTTCCCTTCTTCCAGAGAGTTCTCAGTTCTGTACATTGTGATTTGTCTGTTGCTGGTTATCCCCCCCCCGGTTCCTTACCATTGGAAGTAAACCCCTGTCCCTTCCCCAACTCCACCCCTTCGGTCGTTCCCTATTGGCACTCATGTTCCGTTATGTACCCTTGCATGAGCTAGCTCGAGGCTCTTCTGCCCCGGGACTGAGAGCAATAAAGTACTCTGTTACCCAAGGCGAGAGTCCTCCCTGATTCTCCGCGGCACCCCAGGAAAATCCTAGGATCCTCCGACGCTCCCTCTCTCCTAGGAGACGGCTAGTGTCCCACGTCTGTCCAGCGAAAGCTTAGGACATTCGTGGTCCGCTGGGAGGGGACGGGGCAACCACCGGCAGGAGGCTCCCGGGACGGGGATCCGCAGAAAAACCCCTCAGCGGCTTTTCTGCGGCACAGAGGGGTGAAAAGAACTTTTAAGTAAACTTGCTATGGCAAATGCTAATGAACAATGTAAGACTATCTGGAGGGCTTTACCCCTGGACACAGAACCCATCATAGAGCAAATGGTGGAAGGCTGCATATGCTATACATCCACTGAAAACACAGTTGCCCAAGCAGTTGCGAAGGGAATTGCAGAAGGGGTATCTGGTGCATTTGCAGCAGTAGCCTCAAAAGATAATGCTCGCTGTTTCAATTGCGGAGAATTTGGACACTTTATAAAAGACTGTCCAGAAAAGTCACCCACCCAGGACTGTCGCACCAGCTACCAGAGGCCCCAGAGACAGCAGCAGTACCCACAGCGCCCGGGAAACTTCTAGCGGAGCGCAAGAAGGCCTCACGCTATGACAACAAATCAAAAGCTGTACCACCTCGACGGGTATGCGAAGTCCGCTGCCAAGTATCAGGAGCAGGCAGGTGGACCTCAGAAGGCACCATCATCTCCGGAGACCTCAGCGCACATAAGAAAGACCCATCACGTGGACCAATAAAGATGGGAACCTGACACCAGCTGGTAACATCACTGTCCATTGACTTGAGAGATGAGTGTTTTTACCATATCCCCACAGGGAAATATGGACCACAAAACGGTCCATGGGACATTGTCATAGTGGGTGACAATTTTCATGGTCCAGAACAAATTTTCGTATTGCCGGAAATACAAACAGTACACCCCAGACAAGAGATCTTTGTCCAGCTTTGCTGCACAGACCGACCCTTTTACCTTTCACAGGAAACACCAGTTGCACAAGCTTTTTTGCTTCCACAGGACTGCCCAAAACAGATTCCACTCAATCCAACGATAATGTGGACACAGGCTGTAGGCTCTAATAAGCCTATCATTGAATGCGGCCTACTCTGCAAAGGGGAGCAGGTCTACCGACCAGGGAGGCTGGACACTGGCCAGATGTGACCATCATTGCCTGCTCCGACTGGCCAGCAAACTGGGAACTGCAGCCGATGGCAGGCGTGATTTCTGCAATTGGTGGAGCCACAGTGTTTATGCGGAGCATCGGAATGTCACCGTCAAAGGCCCTGAAAGCAAGATAGCAACCATCCGGCCATTCGTGGTGAGGGCCCCCATCACGTTATGGGGCAGGGACCTTTTGACCCAGTGGGGGGCTTCCTTACACATCCCCAGTGGGGATTTCTAACTGGGACCACTGAGAGGCGCACACCACCTTCTATCCCTTGGCTCACCTGGAAACAAAAGAACCCAGTGTGGAAAGAGCAGTGGCCCCTTTCAAAGACGAAGTTGTGCGCCCTGGAAGCCCTCGTAGAGGAACAGCTTGCCAAAGGTCACATCATCGAGACCACCAGCACTTGGAACTCCCCTGTCTTTGTGCTGAAAAAGCCCGGCAGGGACAGGTGGTGGCTACACCACGACCTCCGTAAGATCAATGCACTCATTGAGGACATGGGTCCCCTCCAGCCCAACCTGCCCTCACCATTGATGCTGCCCAGAGACTGGATGCTTGCCACCATAGATATAAAAGACTGTTTCTTCAACATCCCACTCCACCTTCAAGACGCCCCCTGGTTTGCCTTTTCCGTCCCTGCCCTCAATCGAAAGGCTCCACTCAAAAGGTATCACTGGTTTGTCCTCCCCCAAACCACGAAGAACAGCCAGGCCATATACCAGTGGTATGTTGCCCATGTTCTGTCCCCTGTCTGGAGCCTGTTCCAAGATGCAATCATCCACCACTATATGGATGACATTCTGATCTGTGCATCAGATAAGACTTACTTGGACAAGACTATCAAAGGGACTATTGCAGCTATAGAGAAAGCAGGATTCGAGAATCATGAAGACAAAGTGCAGTACACCAGCCCATGGACTTACCTCAGATTCCAGATCCGTGAAAAAACCATCGCGCCCCAGCAACTCGCCATTCAAGATGACCCAAAGACCCTAAGAGACTTAAACAAGCTATGCGGATCCATCAATTGGATATGTCCCCTGCTAGGGATTACAACAGAAGATCTCGCCCCCCCTCTTCAGTCTTCTCCGTGGCGACGAAAACCTGGACTTTCCACACGCCCTCACACCAGAAGCCCGAGATTCCATCACCAAAGTCCAGGAGGCCCTATCTTCACGCCAAGCACATCGCATCGAGCCCAGCCTGCCCCTCCAGTTTTCCATTTTGGGTAAAGCCTCCCGTTTCTACGGGTTAATCTTTCAGTGGAATCCTCAACTCAGGGTCCCTTTGTTAATACTTGAATGGATCTTCACAAGCAATCAACCTATGAAAACAATAACCACTCCTCAAGAAATGATAGCACATCTAATAAAAAAGGACAGAACTCGCCTCCGCTCTCTTGCAGGGTGTGAATTCACATGCATATACTTCCCATTGACCACTGGGGACCTGGAGCATTTGCTCCAGACCAATGAGAGCCTCCAGTTCTCCCTGGATAGCTACCCAGGCCAGATTTCTGTCCACATGCCAAAACATAAGCTTTTAAATTGTGATTCGGCCTTCAATTTGGTCCCAAAATTAATCCAAAGTAGAACACCTCTCAAAGCTCTAACCCTTTTTACCGATGGCTCAGGGTCATCTCACAAGTCAGTAATGACCTGGAGGGACCCCAGGACTCAGTAGTGGGAGTCTGATGTCCAAATTGTGGAAGGATCACCACAGATTGCCGAACTTGCAGCCGTGGTCAGAGCCTTTGAGAAATTCAAAGACGAACCCTTTAATCTGGTCACAGATTTGGCTTATGTTGCTGGTATAGCTATGAGGGTTGAACATGCCGTTCTCAAGGAGGTCTCCATTCCAAACTTACACCAATTGATTTCTACATTAATTAATTTAATCTCCCACAGAAAACAACCTTACCATATTATGCATGTAAGGTCAAACACTGACCTCTCAGGTGCCATTGCAGAAGGGAACAGGAGAGCTGACGCGCTAGCCATGTTGGCAGAGACTGATAACATCCCTGACACCTTCACCCAGGCAAAGTTATCGCATGCATTTTATCATCAAAATGTACCCACCCTCACCAGGATGTTCAAACTCTTGAAAGACCAAGCAAGAGCAATTGTAGCAACGTGTCCGAAATGCCAAAATTACCAGATACCATCTATGGGTACCGGGGTCAATCCTCGAGGCCTAAACAGCTTCCAATTATGGCAATCTGATGTGACCCACTTCCCATCCTTTGGAAAGTCCAAGTATGCGCATGTGTCAATCAGCACGTTCTCTGGGGCTGTGTTTGCATCAGCCCACACAGGAGAGAATGCCACCCACATCATCAAGCATTTTCTCCTTGCATTTGCCACCCTGGGAGTCCCTGAACAAATAAAAACAGATAATGGGCCCACCTATACCTCCCACAAATTAAAGGATTTCTTCAATCAGTGGGGAATAAGACACACGAGGGGCATACCCACTAATCCCACAGGACAGTTCATCATAGAAAGGACTCACCAGACCCTCAAAAGAGTCCTCAATCAACAACGGAGAGAAGCAGAGGTTATGTCCCCCACTGAGAGACTCTGTAAAGCCCTCTACATTATTAATTTCCTAAATTGTACATCATCAGAGCCTGACCCCCCTCCCTCCCCCCCTGCCCCATACTCCAACACTTCATGAATTCGGCCTGAGCTAAGCTCACTGAAAAACTGCCGGTGCTAGTCAAGGACCCAGAAACACATCGGATTTCTGGACCTTTCCAGTTAATTACCTGGGGGAGAGGGTATGCCTGTGTTTCACTACCATCTGGCCCCCAATGGTTCCCAGGAAAAAACATCAAACCATACTTAGGGCCTGCAGACACGGCCTCCGCAAATAACCGAAATATCCCGGAGTCTGACACATCAGGTGCAGACAACCAGAGATGTTCAGCCTGGAGACGGAGGAAGTGTTGACTGCCAAGTAAAATCCACCATCCCCTCACCAGGTCATGCAGCTCCAAGAAAGACTACTTAAGAAAACGCAAACTACAGGCCAGATATACACCTGGCCAATGCTGTTATAAGTAACGAGTTATTCCCTAGTTATGCCCAAAACCCCACTTACCTATATACCTACCTTCCTTTTCCCTTCCCTTCCTTTCCTCCCCAGCCCTCATTTACCCCCAACCAGAATATTCCAAACTCTCTAACTGCCCCCCCCAACAGTATTCATTTTTAACAAAGTAAAGGGAAAATGGAGCAAGCAGGCCAATGCAACATCTGCCGCCCTTAGCGATCTCCTCCAAGATGAAGAAATCACCAGACACGCAACACTACAAAACCGGGCAGCCATTGACTTGCTGCTCCTAGCCCACGGACATGACTGTCAAGATTTTGAAGGCACGTGTTGCTTTTGATTTAACATCACGTAGTGACTCCATCTCAAAGAACATCCAGCTGCTAAAAGATCAAGTCCACCAAATCAAGACCGAAGAAAGAATCACAGCCCCATTAATTTATTTTTATTTCTTCAATGTAAGGCTCAAACTCAAAGTATTTTATATTGCAGTGTGTTGTGGGGTAACCTTAATTGAAGTTTCCAGTACAGAAGGAAAGAGGTCGAGCCGGAAATGATGTATCCAAAAGGAGGTATTGCAGTTTCTGCCTCCACAACTCATAAAACCAAGAGATAATCTGAAGACTGGCTCTTTTAGACTTCGGGCTTGATGAGAGAAGAGGTTGCTCTCCCCCCTTCGCGCCCATGGTGAGGCTCAGCCAGGCCACACAGCTTGGTTGCCGGCCAGGATGGTGCGAAGGGGGAGGGGGAGTCGGGGGGCCCGGGCCGACCTTCAGTCCATCACGGCAGCTTCAAGCGAGGGAGTCAGGTCGGCCCTGCTCGGCTTTCTTCTGTTGCCCCAGGCCGAGGTGACTCAACTCTGCCAGCCCCGCCAGGCCGGGCTGGCTCCATCCAGCTTGGGCCGGGCCCTGCTCTGTTACCCCAGGCCCAGCCGGTCCCACCGGGCTGAGCCAGCTTCGCAGAGCCAGGCCACAGAGACTCTGAGTGCTTCTGCCATCCAGCTTGGACTTTTCAAACAGCCTGGCAGGGGCCACGTGAGCATCGTGAGAGAGAGAGAGAGAGAGAGAGAGAGAGAGAGAGAGATTAACCCTCTCCATGCCCGGACTAAACTTACAGACACCCATCCTTCCTTGCAGAGAGAGGAACGAGTGAGGACATCTACATAAATGCAGCATAGAGACTTTACAGTCAGTGAGGAAAGCAGAACTGATACCTAGAGGGAGGTGCATGAGAAGTGCTTCAAGAGTGAAGCTGAAAATTCTTGTGGAGAACCATGGTTGGGACTAAGCTAATAAATTCTCTGTAATATATGAAGACATAGTCCAAAGGGGGGATGTGACATTCTAACTGCAGCCAGTGACCCAAAGCACCTGGGTAAAGACAAGTAGGTGCTGAAGTAAGGACAGCCTGATGAGAAGCTTAAACAAAGACAGAGGAGAGGCTGTGACCCAGAGCCCTGGTCCTGGGGGGAATGCCAGAGAACTTGTGTTGTCAGGAGAACCTTTGTTGCTCAACACAGAAGAAGGGATTTTCTTTGTTGCTGCAATTGAATTGTGCATCCTTAAAAAGGTACCCCATGGACTGTTCATGGCCCACCGTAGTGGCTGTGGGAAGGCTACTGGTGTGGGAGGGGAAATCCACCACAAGCAGATCTTTCCTCCTGGGCGGCTGCTGGTTGTGAGGCTGAAACCCATAAAAAAACCTGTATTTTCTTACAGAGAGTCCATGGTATAAGCAAAAGAGACTTCTCTCCCTAAATGAACTGAGACAAAGACTATTTCAGTGGTGGTAAACTGACTGAAAGTTGAAGTCGTCTTTTTGTGTGTTGTCAGGGGGAAAGGAATGGAGAGGTGGGGGGAGGAGGGTTGGTCTGAAGGTTTTGTTCTAGTTCTTGTTTTTCCCTTTGTCTTGGGTTTATTAATAAACTTTCCTTATATTCTTAAAGTTTCAACGTGCTTTGCCTACTCCTAATCCTTATCTCACAGCAAACATCAGGTAAATTTTGCTAAGTGTGCTGGCATTTGACCAGAAACTCGAATAGGCGAACTGAAACCACTACACGAATTGGTGTTTCTGCCCAGTTTCCCAAACCTCTAACCGCAACACAGTGGTTTCTGAGGGGTTATGGTATCAGTGCCACTGTGTCTGTATATGCTAAAAGCACAAAAACTACAGGGAGTCATTGACCTACTAAAAGGCATAAGAATACCTGATATAAAGTGCTTTAGGGCTTTGAATATTTTTTAAATCCAACACCCAGATCTACCCTCAGCACGAAAGCCTAAGGCAACAAGTTGTCAATCCACATGGCAGCAGTGGGAAGAATGATTCCTAATAGCAGCCAAAAAACCGGGACACAGACTTTTGGAAAATCGTTCCCCGGAGATGCCATGCTAATATATCTTTACAGCACAGCTTTTTTGGGTATCAGAGAAGGCCCTGCTGAATAAATGAAGTCACAATAGCACAGACCATGCACAAAATCCAGCTTGCTTGCACAAATTATAAAGAATTGGGCAGGGATAGGGGCAGGATTTTTGAATTTCTCCCATGGAGAGACATGGAAGAAACTCCAGGCAAAGTTCCTGAGGAATATCCTTGTTACTGAAGCCTATTCAGGATTTTCTGTTGGAGAGGGGCTGAAAATATGTGCCCAGAGCTGCATCACCTACACGCTGACTTGACTCCTTGTCCAGCTCCTGTAGTCAGTGTGACAAATCTCACCACTATAGACAAACCCACCCAGCAGGCATCATCATGTCTGAGAAGCTCAGTGTGGAAGGAGGCAATGAAGTCAGATGGACACAGATTGAGAGACACTTCTTCAAGGCAGCCCTGTGTTGCCTGAGCAGCTTTTGAAGAGCAAAAGGACAGCCTGCACACATGCTGGGAGGGAATGGACAACAGTGCAGTTGTGTTTCTGACAACACCAACACACACTGTGGTAGTAACAGTTGTTCACATCTTCTCTCAGGACTCAAACAACTTGACCTGCTTTCAGGTATGGATGCAAAATCTCAGTCTTCGTCTTCAGTGGTAAGGAAGTCCATGCTTGTAGGTGGCTCTCACATGGTAGGATGTGCTGAGCTATCTTGCAGCATCATCTGTGTGGAAACAAAACATTGTACTTTCCTGCCCTGGAATAAACTAGGCCCCACCAACCACAGATCCACTCGTAACAGCCCCACAGTGATAAAATGTTTCTGTTTTCATAAGTGACAATGTTTGAGGCTTTGAGTATTTGTAAAGACAGGAACCAAACATTGTTTTAGGTAGACAAAAACAGATGTACCAGCACATTCAGGGTCTCAGTTTATTTTCAAGTCTTTTGGGAAAAAATATTAGGAAATATTTGGAATTTCAATGTCACAATTTTCTAGAATGCTTTCTCCTGACTTATTCCTATGCCAGGGTTACTCTGACTGCTGCTAAAAGAAAATGCATCACAGTCTCAGAAGCAAATTAGCAGCTTGTTTCTCATCTCCAGCAGTTGTTTTCTGTTTTTTAGCAAGGTGTGCTCCATCATAATTGTAAAAAGCGACTTTTTTCACAACTGAAGCCCTGGTGTCCCCTCTTCTGCCACAGATGGACCTCTACAGGAAAGCATCCTGCTGTCTGCCCTACATTTTCAGAAGGGAGAAAAAGGAATGGTCTGCCAGCCGCAGCAAAACACATGGGAATGCTGGAACAGGGACAACTGTGCTAAGGATAAACAAATCTATACAAAGCTAGTGTATTCATAGATGTAGCGTAACAAGGATTTTCAAGCCAAACTGGACAATGGCCTTTTGACTTAAAAATACATTTTACCTTTTAATCAGCACTTGAATATTTCCTACAGTGTTCTATAAGAAATACTGGTTCTTAAGCATGAGGGAAGACAGCAATAACAAAAATATTCTATTTGGGAATAGAAAGAATATTTATGCTACAATACAGTGACATTATTTCAGAGACTGGATAAATAACCCAAGGCATTTTCAGAAAAACACCTTTCCAGTCATCCAGACTCATCTTAAATTGGATGAGCACCATGCTGACAAAAGCTCCCTGTGTCCCTTTGAAAATCACCCTCGAGTCAATGGCTTCCAATGAGTTGCAGACCAAACTACTGCAGTAGCAGCTCCCTGTACAACACTGACACAAGATAGAATTTTACAGATATTTTGTTTTTCGATATGCAAGTACTTTTGATTGAAAGTTGCTTGGGATATTTTAGTCATTTGAACTAGGTACTGGATTTATAAGTTATATAGCACTCTCCCTGCCACAAAAGCTGATATTTGATCATTGGCCTGTGCCTAAACAGCAATGTTAACCTAAAGTCCCTGTATTCTTTTCTCTTCATGCATGATTCTTGCTCACAGAACTTCACGCAGAGGAGCTGAAAAGAGGATTTCCAGTGGGGAAAAAAAAACCTTCTGGGGCAAACAAACCCAGAGTGTTTAGTACCAGAGCTGTCATTATAAAATAATAAACCAAATGAACCTAAGAATATTTTACACAATTGTCATAAGGTAATTGCTATTAAAAATTCCTGGTGTAGAAAGAGGAGGTGGAGTCGGAAATGAGGTAGCCAGCATAAACTCCGCCTACCGAAAAAAACTCATAAAACCAAGAAAGCACCTGAAGAACTTCTCTTTGAAGCTTCTAGTTCGCAGAAGAAAGACGCTGCTCTCCTCCCCTCCACACCAACTGGGTAAGGTCTCTCCCAGACCACATGGTCTGGGAACTACTAGCCTCCATGGTGTGGGGGGGAGGGGGAGAGAGAGAGAAAACTCAAGCTGCTTCGTCTTGCTGTCCTTGGCTAAAGAACTTCGTCAGCTCTGTTTGCCTCACCTAGGCTAGGCTGGTTTCCCCCCCCCCTCTCCACGGCACAGCCCAGCGAGAAGAGGGTTTGGGGTTGGGCCCGTAGACTTCGGGAGTGCCCCGCCCAGTTAGCTCCGCAGCAAACTCAGCACGGGAGAGAGACAGAGGGAGCTCAGACTGAGCCCCTCCTGCAGCTCAGCTGCGGCTTCATTTACTCCTTGCAACTCTGCGCGGGAGGGAGAAAAGACTTGAATTAAGCCTCTCCTGCAGCTTGAGTACAGTTTCTGCCGGGTGGCCCCCACGCACACTTCGGCACGGAAGGGGGCTTAAACCAGCTCCCCTGCAGCACGGACACGGTCCCGCCGGGCCCCTGCGATTTCAAACGCGGCTTAGATGAGAGCCAGCATGGACAGGCTCTTTTCCTTTAGTTCAGGCACAGACTTAACAACACTCAAACCACGCGGGTAAAAGCCACGTGACCAGCACTCAGCCAAGAGACAAATTAACTGTTTCTTTCTAATATCAGAATAAGACTTTAAAAACATTCAAGTCTCCTTCTCACACAGAAAGAGCATAAAAATAAAGGCACCTGCAAAAGTACAACATAGAGACTTTAAGTTAATGACTATAACTAAGCTTATTTTTTAAAGAAGGAAGAGATGAGGAGTGCTTCACTGCTGAAAGTTCTTTTGTAAAAGCATGTTAATAAAGTTAGCTGTAATACACCCTGTAATATATGAATAATGGTCTAAAAGAGGTGAGAAAAAGGGAATATAATGTTCTAAGTTATAAGCAGTAGATTGAGACTTTTGTGTATTAAGATTTTTCTGTCCTCGCCCCAGGAAAACAGTAGAAGAAGACTTGTGTTGCTGATGATGAAGTAAGGGGATGTCATTGTCACTGTAATAGAAACATTTGCTCTCAAAAAGAACACCTCAATGACCATCATATGTCCATGGATGTGGCTCTGGGAAAGCTACCTGTTGGAGGTTGGATTTTAGTGTTTTTTTCCTCAGGAATTTTTTCTCCCATGGGTTGCTAAGACACAAATGACTGAGCTAATTGCTGGGTACTTAAGAGAACAAAGCACGAGGCTAGGGGCCTTTCTCCTTGTCAGGGTGCGGCAGAATTGCCCCTCATGGAAGCAGGGCTTGACAACGCGAGATTTTGGAGACTGAAAAGCAAGGGCAGGGGGGAAGTCACGTTCTTACTCGGGACCCTCGGAGCTGGACGGTCGGAGCTGCTGTCTGTGGAACCCACGGCCCCCCTGAGAAGCCAGCACGGAGCTGCCGGTCTGTCTGCTGTGAGTCTCAGCCCTCTGCCCCATCGGGAGCTGCCTGCCACTAGCCTGTCTCTCCCCCTGCTCCTCCTCGCCGCTCCGAGTTTCTTCGCTACATTGCAGCGGGGTTTCCCCCTGCACGTCGGGACCTCTTACTGTCCCAGCTCCCTGTGTCCGGGGATCCTGCTGCGGTACCGACACCAGCTGCCCCCCGAGGGTCTGTGGAACAAAAGCTCTCCTCCATCCCTCCCTGCCTCGGGCAGCCGCCATTGCCGTGTGCTCCCTGAGCTCATGCCGGAGCACCCCCTGCAGCCGCCGGGGAATCATCATACCCAGAGCGCCCCCTGCAGCCGCCTGGGAATCATCACACCCAGAGCACCCCTGCAGCCACCAGGGGAATCATCACACCCAGCGCGCCCCCTGCAGGCTGTGACTGGAACTGCACCAAAGGGAAAAGGTGCCTGAAGCCGAGCAGGCTGCCATTGGGTTTCTGGTTCTGTTTGCTGGTTAACGCCATAGTTGTTGTTATTTGTTAGCTTTGTTTTAGATATTAGTAAAGAACTGTTATTCCTATTCCCACATCTTTGCCTGAGAGCCTCTTGATTTCAAA
>JAVTVJ010003115.1:0-10797 GCA_034509425.1 Eopsaltria australis | reverse complement strand
GTGTAAAATACACATTTGCTGGAGGTTCATTTTCTGGAAAACACCATTTTTTAAACATAAAAAAGTGTAAAATCCACATTCATTCTCCAGCCCCATCCTTGGCCAGGTCCCAGCAGGGGCAGGATAATCGATTTTCCCTCCTCCCTTGCTCCATCCCACCCCACCTGGCTGAGACACAGAATTCCACCCATTTTTATGCTGCACCTGTCAAAAATCCCAAATTATCCACGTGTATGGATGGAGGTTCAAGTTATGGAAAAAACTCTTTTTTAAAACATAAAAACACTGTAAAATACACTTTTGCTGGAGGATCAATTTATAGAAAACACCATTTTTTAAACATAAAAAAAAAGTGTAAAATATAGTTTTGCTGGAGGATCAATTTATGGAAAACACCATTTTTTTAAACATAAGAAAGTGTAAAATCCACATTCATTCTCCAGCCCCATCCCTGTGCAGTCTCAGCAGAGCCTGGATCATCCAAGAGGGGTCCCTGTTTGCTCTCCTTCCTTGCTCCATCCCACCCCACCTGCCTGAGACACAGAATTCCATCCGTTTTTATGCTGCACCTGTCAAAAACCCCGAATTATCCACGTGTATGGATGGAGGCTCAAGTTATGGAAAAAACTCTTTTTTAAAACATAAAAGAAGTGTAAAATGCACATTTGCTGGAGGTCCAATTTATAGAAAACACCATTTTTTTAAATGTTAAAAAAGTGTAAAATACACATTTGCTGGAGGTTCATTTTCTGGAAAACACCATTTTTTAAACATAAAAAAGTGTAAAATCCACATTCATTCTCCAGCCCCATCCTTGGCCAGGTCCCAGCAGGGGCAGGATAATCGATTTTCCCTCCTCCCTTGCTCCATCCCACCCCACCTGGCTGAGACACAGAATTCCACCCATTTTTATGCTGCACCTGTCAAAAATCCCAAATTATCCACGTGTATGGATGGAGGTTCAAGTTATGGAAAAAACTCTTTTTTAAAACATAAAAACACTGTAAAATACACTTTTGCTGGAGGATCAATTTATAGAAAACACCATTTTTTAAACATAAAAAAAAAGTGTAAAATATAGTTTTGCTGGAGGATCAATTTATGGAAAACACCATTTTTTTAAACATAAGAAAGTGTAAAATCCACATTCATTCTCCAGCCCCATCCCTGTGCAGTCTCAGCAGAGCCTGGATCATCCAAGAGGGGTCCCTGTTTGCTCTCCTTCCTTGCTCCATCCCACCCCACCTGCCTGAGACACAGAATTCCATCCGTTTTTATGCTGCACCTGTCAAAAACCCCGAATTATCCACGTGTATGGATGGAGGCTCAAGTTATGGAAAAAACTCTTTTTTAAAACATAAAAGAAGTGTAAAATGCACATTTGCTGGAGGTCCAATTTATAGAAAACACCATTTTTTTAAATGTTAAAAAAGTGTAAAATACACATTTGCTGGAGGTTCATTTTCTGGAAAACACCATTTTTTAAACATAAAAAAGTGTAAAATCCACATTCATTCTCCAGCCCCATCCCTGGCCAGGTCCAAGCAGGGCCTGGATCATCCCAGAGGGGTCCCTGTTTTCCCTCCTCCCTTGCTCCATCCCACCCCACCTGCCTGAGACACAGAATTCCATCCATTTTTATGCTTCACCCGTCAAAAACCCCAAATTATCCACGTGTATGGATGGAGGTTCAAGTTATGGAAAACACCATTTTTTTAAACATAAAAGAACTGTAAAATGCACATTTGCTGGAGGATCAATTTATAGAAAATACATTTTTTTAAATGTAAAACACTGTAAAATCCACATTTGCTGGAGGTCCAATTTATAGACTAAAACACCATTTTTTAAACATAAAAAAAAGTGGAAAATATAGTTTGGCTGGAGGATCAATTTATGGAAAACACCATTTTGTAAAATTTTTAAAAAAGTGTAAAATACACATTTGCTGGAGGTTCATTTTCTGGAAAACACCATTTTTTAAACATAAAAAAGTGTAAAATCCACATTCATTCTCCAGCCCCATCCCTGGCCAGGTCCAAGCAGGGCCTGGATCATCCCAGAGGGGTCCCTGTTTTCCCTCCTCCCTTGCTCCATCCCACCCCACCTGCCTGAGACACAGAATTCCATCCATTTTTATGCTTCACCCGTCAAAAACCCCAAATTATCCACGTGTATGGATGGAGGTTCAAGTTATGGAAAACACCATTTTTTTAAACATAAAAGAACTGTAAAATGCACATTTGCTGGAGGATCAATTTATAGAAAATACATTTTTTTAAATGTAAAACACTGTAAAATCCACATTTGCTGGAGGTCCAATTTATAGACTAAAACACCATTTTTTAAACATAAAAAAAAGTGGAAAATATAGTTTGGCTGGAGGATCAATTTATGGAAAACACCATTTTGTAAAATTTTTAAAAAAGTGTAAAATACACATTTGCTGGAGGTTCATTTTCTGGAAAACACCATTTTTTAAACATAAAAAAGTGTAAAATCCACATTCATTCTCCAGCCCCATCCTTGGCCAGGTCCCAGCAGGGGCAGGATAATCGATTTTCCCTCCTCCCTTGCTCCATCCCACCCCACCTGGCTGAGACACAGAATTCCACCCATTTTTATGCTGCACCTGTCAAAAATCCCAAATTATCCACGTGTATGGATGGAGGTTCAAGTTATGGAAAAAACTCTTTTTTAAAACATAAAAACACTGTAAAATACACTTTTGCTGGAGGATCAATTTATAGAAAACACCATTTTTTAAACATAAAAAAAAAGTGTAAAATATAGTTTTGCTGGAGGATCAATTTATGGAAAACACCATTTTTTTAAACATAAGAAAGTGTAAAATCCACATTCATTCTCCAGCCCCATCCCTGTGCAGTCTCAGCAGAGCCTGGATCATCCAAGAGGGGTCCCTGTTTGCTCTCCTTCCTTGCTCCATCCCACCCCACCTGCCTGAGACACAGAATTCCATCCGTTTTTATGCTGCACCTGTCAAAAACCCCGAATTATCCACGTGTATGGATGGAGGCTCAAGTTATGGAAAAAACTCTTTTTTAAAACATAAAAGAAGTGTAAAATGCACATTTGCTGGAGGTCCAATTTATAGAAAACACCATTTTTTTAAATGTTAAAAAAGTGTAAAATACACATTTGCTGGAGGTTCATTTTCTGGAAAACACCATTTTTTAAACATAAAAAAGTGTAAAATCCACATTCATTCTCCAGCCCCATCCCTGGCCAGGTCCAAGCAGGGCCTGGATCATCCCAGAGGGGTCCCTGTTTTCCCTCCTCCCTTGCTCCATCCCACCCCACCTGCCTGAGACACAGAATTCCATCCATTTTTATGCTTCACCCGTCAAAAACCCCAAATTATCCACGTGTATGGATGGAGGCTCAAGTTATGGAAAACACCATTTTTTTAAACATTAAAGAACTGTAAAATGCACATTTGCTGGAGGTCCAATTTATAGACTAAAACACCATTTTTTAAACATAAAAAAAAGTGTAAAATATAGTTTGGCTGGAGGATCAATTTATGGAAAACACCATTTTGTAAAATGTAAAAAAAGTGTAAAATACACATTTGCTGGAGGTTCATTTTCTGGAAAACACCATTTTTTTTAAGCATAAGAAAGTGTAAAATCCACATTCATTCTCCAGCCCCATCCCTGTGCAGTCCCAGCAGGGCCTGGATCATCCAAGAGGGGTCCCTGTTTTCCCTCCTCCCTTGCTCCATCCCACCCCACCTGCCTGAGACACAGAATTCCATCCATTTTTATGCTGCACCTGTCAAAAACCCCAAATTATCCACGTGTATGGATGGAGGTTCAAGTTATGGAAAAAACTCTTTTTTAAAACATAAAAGAAGTGTAAAATGCACATTTGCTGGAGGATCAATTTATAGAAAACACCATTTTTTAAACATAAGAAAGTGTAAAATCCACATTCATTCTCCAGCCCCATCCCTGGCCAGGTCCCAGCAGGGGCAGGATAATCGATTTTCCCTCCTCCCTTGCTCCATCCCACCCCACCTGCCTGAGACACAGAATTCCATCCATTTTTATGCTGCACCTGTCAAAAACCCCGAATTATCCACGTGTATGGATGGAGGTTCAAGTTATGGAAAAAACTCTTTTTTAAAACATAAAAACACTGTAAAATCCACATTTGCTGGAGGTCCAATTTATAGACAACACCATTTTTTAAACATTAAAAAAAAAAGTGTAAAATATACTTTTGCTGGAGGATCAATTTATGGAAAACACCATTTTGTAAAATTTTAAAAAAAAGTGTAAAATCCACATTTGCTGGAGGTTCATTTTCTGGAAAACACCATTTTTTTAAACATAAAAAAGTGTAAAATCCACATTCATTCTCCAGCCCCATCCCTGGCCAGGTCCCAGCAGGGGCAGGATGATCAATTTTCCCTCCTCCCTTGCTCCATCCCACCCCACCTGCCTGAGACACAGAATTCCATCCATTTTTATGCTGCACCTGTCAAAAATCCCAAATTAACCACGTGTATGGATGGAGGTTCAATTTGTGGAAAACATAATTTTTTAAAACATAAAAAAACTGTAAAATGCACATTTGCTGGGGGTTCATTTTATAGAAAACACCATTTTTTAAACATTAAAAAAAACTGTAAAATACACATTTGCTGGAGGTTCATTTTCTGGAAAACACCATTTTTTAAACATAAGAAAGTGTAAAATCCACATTCATTCTCCAGCCCCATCCCTGGCCAGGTCCCAGCAGAGCCTGAATCCTCCAAGAGGGGTCCCTGTTTGCTCTCCTTCCTTGCTCCATCCCACCCCACCTGCCTGAGACACAGAATTCCATCCATTTTTATGCTTCACCCGTCAAAAATCCCAAATTATCCAGGCTGGTGATTCCCAAAGTGCCCAAGAGATCTTGGAATACCCACGGAATCCCTGCCTGGAAAAACAACCCTCCCTGCTCACGGAATTTCCAGCCCCAGGCGCACGGGATGACAGGAAGGAGGATTCAAGAAAACCACTCAGGATGAGGCTCTTTTCCATCCAGGAATTCCCAGTTTTCTGGGGCAGGACGTGGCTGGGATAAATCCTAAAAACCAACAGGCAATAAAATCCCTACCTTAGCTGGACCTGCACTGTGAAGTCACATTTGGTCCCAGAAATATCCCTGGAAACGAGAAAAAAATGGGTTAAAACACCCTGCTTCTCACAAGAGATTCCTCAATATTGCAACAGAGACTCCTCCAGAGCTGGAAGTTCATTTTATTATTTATTATTAATATTATTTATTTATTATTAATTTTTTTTTACATATAAAAGGGTAAAATACACATTTTGTGGTGTCTCTAATGCACACCAGACCTTGCTGCTCGTGCCCAAACCACCTCAAGGGAGGTTAAAAGGAGCAGTTTTTAATTTTCTGAGGTAAACAAATAAATAAATAAATAAATAAATTCTTGCCTGACCTCTGTTTTTGTGGGGTTTTTTTCTGGCTGGCTTTTTCTGTTGTTGTTGGGGGGTTTTTTTGTGGGTTTTTTTTTTGTTAGTTTATTTTTTTGGGGGGATTTTTGTTCGTTTGTTTGGGGTTTTCTGTTTGGGTTTGTTTGTTTTGTTGGGGTTTTTTGGTAGGTTTTTCAATCTTGTTCGTTTGTTTTTGGGTTGTTTGTTTGGGGGGGTTGGAGTTTTTTGGGGGGGTTGTGGGGTTTTTTTGTTTGAGGTTTTTGGGGGGGAGTTTTTTGTTTGTTTGCTTTGTTGGGTTTTTTTGGTTGGTTTTTCTTGTTTGTTTTGGGTTCTGTTTGTTTTGGGGGGTTGCAGTTTTTTGTGGGGTTTTTTTGTTTGGGGTTTTTTAGGGTTTTTTTATTTGTTTGGGGTTTTTTGTTTGGGTTTCTTTGTTTTGTTGGGGATTTTGGTTGATTTTTCGTTCTTGTTTTTTTGGGTTTTGTTTGTTTTTTTGGGGGGTTGGAGTTTTTTGGGGGGGCTTGTGGGGTTTTTTATTTGTTTGAGGTTTTTTTGTTTGGTTTTTTTGTTTGTTTGCTTTGTTGGTTTTTTTTGGTTGGTTTTTTGGGGGTTTTCTTGTTTGTTTTGGGTTTTGTTTGTTTGGGGGGGTTGCAGTTTTTTGTGGGGTTTTTTGTTTGAGGTTTTTTGGGGGAACTTTTTTTCATTTGCTTTGTTGGGTTTTTTGGTTATTTAGGGTTTTTATTTGGGGTTTTTTGGGGTTTTTTATTTGTTTGGGGTTTTTTGTTTGGGTTTCTTTGTTTTGTTTGGGGTTTTCTTGGTAGGTTTTTGTTTCTGGTTCGTTTATTTTGGGTTCTGTTTGTTTGGGGGTTGGAGTTTTGGGGGGTTTTGTGGGTTTTTTTTGTTTGAGGATTTTTTGGGGGGTTTTTGTTTGTTTGGGTTTTTTTGTTTGGTTTTTTTGTTTGTTTGCTTTGTTGGTTTTTTTTGGTTGGTTTTTTGGGGGTTTTCTTGTTTGTTTTGGGTTTTGTTTGTTTTGGGGGGTTGCAGTTTTTTGTGGGGTTTTTTTGTTTGAGGTTTTTTGGGGTAAGTTTTGTTCGTTTGCTTTGTTGGGATTTTGTTTGTTTTTTTAGGGTTTTTTTATTTGGGTTTTTTTGGGGCATTTTTTTATTTGTTTGGGGTTTTTTGTTTGGGTTTTGTTTGTTTTGTTGGGGTTTTTTGGTTGATTTTTCGTTCTTGTTTCTTTGGGTTTTTGTTTGTTTGGGGGTTGCAGTTTTTTGTGGGGTTTTTTGTTTGTTGGAGGATTTTTTTGGGGTTTTTTTGTTTCTTTGCTTTGTTGATTTTTTTGTTGGTTTTTTGTTGGGGTTTTCTTGTTTGTTTTGGGTTTTGTTTGTTTTGGGGGGTTGCAGTTTTTTGTGGTTTTTTTCTGTTTGAGGTTTTTTGGGGGAAGTTTTGATCATTTGCTTTGTTGGTTTTTGCTTGTTTTTTAGGGTTTTTTATTGGGGTTTTTTGGGGATTTTTTTTATTTGTTTTGGGGTTTTTGTTGGGTTTGTTTGTTTTGTTGGGGTTTTTTGGTAGGTTTTTCATTCTTGTTTGTTTGTTTTGGGTTTTTTTTTGGAGAGGTTGGAGTTTTTTGGGGGGGGTTGTGGGGTTTTTTGTTTGTTTGAGGTTTTTTTGGGGGGGTGTTCTTTTTGTTTGCTTTCTTGGCTTTTCTTGGTTGGGTTTTTTTGGGGGTTTTGTTGTTTGTTAGCTTTGGGTTTTGTTTGTTTGTTTATTTGGGGGGTTGGAGTTTTTGGGGGGGTTGTGGGGTTTCTTTGTTAGTTTGAGTTTTTTGGGGGAGGTTTCTGTTTCTTTGCTTTCTTGGCTTTTTTTGGTTGGGTTTTTTTCAGGTTCTTGTTATTAGTTTTGGGTTTTGTTTGTTTGTTTATTTGGGGGGAGTTGGAGTTTTTTGGGGAGGTTTGTGGGGTTTTTTGTTTGTTTGAGTATTTT
The DNA here is from genome assembly GCA_034509425.1 of Eopsaltria australis. NCBI lineage: Eukaryota > Metazoa > Chordata > Aves > Passeriformes > Petroicidae > Eopsaltria > Eopsaltria australis. The sequence continues at coordinate 3,349 of JAVTVJ010003115.1, read as the reverse complement.
TGGGGGAGGTTTCTGTTTCTTTGCTTCGTCGGCTTTTTTTGGTTGGGTTTTTTTGGGGTTTTGTTGTTTGTTTGTTTTGGGTTTTGTTTGTTTGTTTGGGGTTTTTTTGTGGTTTTTTTGTGATGGGTTTTTTTTGTTTGTTTGTTTTTTGCTTTTTTTGGATATTTTTTAACATTACAAAGAAAACTCTGATGGCTCACCATAAAACACCAACTTTACCATGAACGAACAGAGACCTTGGTGGCGAGGAAGGGCTGCAGGGAGCAAAATCCTGGGTTTGGGAAAGACCCACCCAAAACTCACTGGGGGTGGAGTGGGTTTAAACCCACCCAAAACTCACTGGGGGAGGTTTAGGGGTGGGATTAAACCCACCCAAAACTCACTGGGGGAGGTTTAGGGATGGGATTAAACCCACCCAAAACTCACTGGGGGGTGGAGTGGGTTTAAACCCACCCAAAACTCCCTGGGAGTGGAGTGGGTTTAAACCCACCCAAAACTCACTGGGGGAGGAGTGGGTTTAAACCCACCCAAAACTCACTGGGGGAGGTTTAGGGGTGGGATTAAACCCACCCAGAACTCACTGGGGGAGGTTTAGGGGTGGGATTAAACCCTCTCCTCCTTACACAAACAGCACAAGAACCCCCAGAGGAGTCTCCCTGCCCCCTCCCAGGAAATGGGGGAAACAGAACAGGGGAAGTTTCCTGTTTTGGGGTGGTTTTTGGGGGTTTCAGGGCTGCTGGAGCTCACTCACTCACTCACATGGAGCTGCTGATCTGCTGCACTTGCTGCGGCGTCAGCGCGAAGGCAAAGCAGGTTTCCCGAAACCTCTGGCTGTTGTCTGAGGCTGCAAGAGAGCAGAGAAGCATCAGGACAAGAAATAAATCGTTAAATTCAAGTTCTAACTCATTTTTTTAAATGTTTTTTTACTGGCTCTGAGCAGCTTTAGAGGCCACTGAAAGCCTCCTGTAAATAAAAACACAAAGACCAGAGCTGGGGTGGGTACAAAATGCACATCAAAATAAGGATGGGGGAACAGCAGAGCTGAGGCAGATCAAGGCTTTTTATGGATGGGATTTAATGGCAAACGGGTTCTGATGTGAAATTAAAATAGATCTTGGGGTTTCTCATCCATCACTTCTTTATTTCCCTCCTGTGAAAGTTCACAAAGGGGCTCAAGCACAGCTTGTGGGGTATCTCGTGTTTCAGTCGGGTGTTTTATGGACTTAAACGCACCAAATCTGTCTAAAACAAGCCAAGAACTCGTGAGATCTGCAGCTGTAAAGTCTGATTTTAAAGCCTTTCCACTCCCCAGAAACAAGCAGCGCTCCAGAGGAAACGCTCCTGCTGGAAATTGATGGTAAACACCTCCAAAAGAGTGGTTTTTAGCTAAAAATCACTGTCACAGGGCCACTGCAGCAATGAAAATGGTTAATAAATTAACCATAATAATAAATTATGGTTAATTTATTATTTACCATAATAAATTAAAAGAGAGCAGCATCTCCCCAGAGAATTATTCCACACACTCACCAACACACGTTGAAATGGAATTTATAAGCAGCTTTTTAATCTCATTATTATCAATAATTTTATATTGTGAATCAATATCCTGTGCATCAAACACCGGATAAATCCCCCAATTTTTGGTTTACTACAATGCACTTCCTGACTCACCCCTGAGTGACAGCTGAGTGAATATTTCAGAGGGAGAACTGAGAGATTTTGTTCCAGGAGAGGAGGGCTGGGACCCACAACAGCAAAGACATTGATGGAGTGTAAATATTCCAGCAGCAACCTCCCAAAAAAATCCCATTTTTTACTTTTCCTGCTCCAAAATCCTCCCATTTACCCCGGGATTTGCTGTTGAGGGTGAGCAGGAACAGGGAGCACGAAGCTGCTGTTTGGAATCTTTGCTATTGTTATTTATTATGTATTATTATTATTATTATTGTTGTTATTTATTGTTTACAAAACCGAATTCAGTTTAATAAATACCTGGGTATTTTTAAATGCACACATTTCCTCCCTGCCAGCACAGGGAACACAGGCACAATGAACACAATTCACAATGAGAATCTGCTCCTCCATACAATTTCACACCTATTTTTAGCCATAAATGGCAATTTAATCACAATTACAAAGCTCCAATTAACAAAAGCTGAATTAGCAAAGCTGCAGAGAAAGGAGGGAATTCCAGTTGTTATTCCCTGCTTTTCCATGGTTTTGTCTGCTGGGTTGATTTTCTTCTCAGGTAATATTTGCTTTAGCCTGGAAATTTTAAATTTTGGCTTTATTAGAAAAGCCAAACTTTATTATTATTTATTTATTATTATTTATTTATTATTATTTATTTACTATTTATTTTTATTATTTATTTTTATTATTTATTTATTTCTTCTTATTTATTATTTATTTATTTTTAATTTATTATATTATTTTTTATTATTATTTTATTATTATTTTATTTAATATATTTATATTTTAATTATTATTTATTATTTATTATTTATTTTTTGTTGTTTTTATTTTTTATTATTTTGTTATTTTTATTATTTCTTTCTATTATTATTTATTTTTATTTTTTTTTATTTTTATTATTTATTTTTATTATTTATTATTATTATTTAATTTTATTATTTATTTTTATTATAATTTATTTTTGTTTTTATTTATTTTATTATTTATTTTATTAATAATTTTTTTTTATTAATTTATTTTCATTATATTTTTATTATTTATTTTATATTTTTATTTATTATTAATTTTACTTTTATTTTTTATTTTTATTATTTATTTTTTTATTATTTATTTATTATTAATTTATTTTTTATTAATTTATTTTTCATTATTTATTTTCATTATTTTTTTATTATTTATTTTTATTATTTTTTAAATTATTTATTTATTTATTATCATTTATTTTTTTATTCTTTTATTATTATTATTTATTTTTTATTTCTGCCTTTATTAGAAAAGTTCTGGAAGGTTTCTGGGAATTTCTGGTGCGAAGCCCAGCACTTTATTAATTAAAAATTGTCATTGAATAAACCACCTTCATTTAAAGCTTAATTACCCAGAGAAGCCAAGCAGCAGCTGCCCAAACTCCTTGGCTTTCCCAAGCTTTTCCCTTTCCCATGGTTTTTGCAGCTCCAGTTTAGGGAATCCAGCAGGGAAATGGGCACACAGGAGGAACTGGAAGTGGGACAAACTTTGGGCCAAAAGTTCCCACTCCAGCGTTCTTCCTGAGAAAAGATTTATTTTTACTGAGCAGTGACAGGAAAAGCGGGGTTTGACCTCCCGTGTTTATAAAAGAACCCAATTATTAAGGTGGGAAAGGATCTCAAAGTTC
>JAVTVJ010003111.1:0-16927 GCA_034509425.1 Eopsaltria australis | reverse complement strand
TCCTTCTCGGGGACAGCTTGGGTCTGCGAGGAATCTTGTTCTATACGAAATTTCAGGAGCAAGCAGGAAGCACAGTGCCTTAGGGCCGGGACACAAAAAGTGTCCCTTTTCTCTGAGAAAGAGAACTCTGCCCCCCAGTTTCTTGATGTCAGTTTGGAGGAGGGTTTTGGCCCTGCTAGGGCAGCCAGGGTCCCTGTCGGTGGCAGCTTGGGTCTGCGAGGAATCTTGATCCATACGGAATTTGAAGACGCAGCAGGGAGCAGAGTGCCTTAGGGCCCGTGACACAAAAAGTGTCCCATTTCTCTGAGAAAGAGAACTCTGCCCCCCAGTTTCTTGATGTCAGTTTGGAGGAGGGTTTGCCTGCAAGGGCAGCCAGGGCTCTTTATTGTGGCACCTTGGGTCTGTGAGGAATCTTGATCCATACGGATTTTCAGGAGGCAGCAGGGAGCACAGTGCCTTAGGGCCGGGACACAAAAAGTGTCCCTTTTCTCTGATAAAGAGAACTCTGCCCCCCACTTTCTTGATGTCAGTTTGGAGGCGGGTTTTGGCCCTGCAAGGGCAGCCAGGGTCCTTGTCGGTGGCAGCTTGGGTCTGTGAGGGATCTTGCTCCATGAGGAATTTGAAGAATTGGCAGTCGACTCCCGGACAGGGGGCCTACGATACAAATGATGGCACTTTTCCTCGTGAAAGAAAACTTAGGCCCCCAGATTCATGATATCGGTTTTGTGCGGGGTTTTAGCCCTACAAATGCAACCAGAGTCCTGGTTGATGGCAGCTTGCGTCAGCGAATAATCTTGATTCATACGGAATTTCAGGTGGCGTCCGGGAGCACAGTGCCTTAGGGCCGGGACACAAAAAGTGTCCCTTTTCTCTGAGAAAGAGAACTCTGCCCCCCAGTTTCTTGATGTCAGTTTGGAGGAGGGTTTTGGTCTTGCAAGGACAGTCAGTGTCCTTTTTGGTGGCAGCTTGGGTCTGCGAGGAATCTTAATATGTGCGGAATTTCCGCACGCAGCAGTCAACTCCCAGACACGGGGCCTCCGATACAAACGATGGCGCTTTTCCATGTGAAAGAAAACTCAGTCCCCCAGATCCATGAGGCCAGTTTTTAGGAGGCATTTAGCCCTACATTTGCAGCCAGAGTTCTAGTTGATGGCAGCTTGGGTCTGGGAAGGATCTTTATCCGTGTGGCATTTCAGGTGGCGTCCGGGAGCAGATTGCCTTAGGGCCGGGACAAGAAAGTGTCCGTTTTCTCTGAGAATGAGAACTCTGACCCCCAGTTTCTTGATGTCAGTTTGGAGGAGGCTTTTGGCCCTGCAAGGGCAGCCAGGGTCCTTCTCGGTGGCAGCTTGGGTCTGTGAGGGATCTTGATCCATACAGAATATCTGGAGGAAGCAGGGAGCACAGTGCCTTAGGGCCGGGACAAGAAAAGTGTCCCTTTTCTCTGAGAAAGAGAACTCTGCCCCCTCAGTTTCTTGATGTCAGTTCGGAGGAGGGTTTTGGCCCTGCAAGGGTATCCAGGGTCCTTCTCGGTGGCAGCTTGGGTCTGTGAGGGCTCTTGCTCCATGCGGAATTTGAAGAGGCGGCAGTGGACTCCCAGACATGGGGCCTACGATAGAAATGATGGCACTTTTCCACGTGAAAGAAAACTTAGGCCACCAGATTCATGATATCGGTTTTGTGGGGGGTTTTAGCCCTACAAATGCAACCAGAGTCCTGGTTGATGGCAGCTTGCGTCAGCGAAAAATCTTGATCCATACGGAATGTCAGGAGGCAGCAGGGAGCAGAGTGCCTTAGGGCCGAGAAACAAAAAGTGTCCCTGTTCTCTGAGAAAGAGAACTCTGCCCCCCACTTTCTTGATGTCAGTTTGGAGGAGGGTTTTGGCCCTGCAAGGGCAGCCAGGGTCCTTGTCGGTGGCAGCTTGGGTCTGCGAGGAATCTTGATCCATACGGAATACCAGGAGGCAGCAGGGAGCACAGTGACTTAGGGCCGGGACAAGAAAAATGTCCCTTTTCTCTGAGAAAGAGAACTCTGCCCCCCACTTTCTTGATGTCAGTTTGGAGGAGGGTTTTGGCCCTGCAAGGGCAGCCAGGGTCCTTGTCGGTGGCAGCTTGGGTCTGCGAGGAATCTTGATCCATACGGAATATCAGGAGTAAGCAGGGAGCACAGTGCCTCAGGGCCGGGACACAAAAAGTGTCCCTTTTCTCTGAGAAAGAGAACTCTGTCCCCCACTTTCTTGATGTCAGTTTGGAGGAGGGTTTTGGCCCTGCAAGGGCATCCAGGGTCCTTGTCGGTGGCAGCTTGGAACTGTGAGGGATCTTGCTCCATGCGGAAATAGAAGAGGTGGCAATCGACTCTCAGACAGGGGGCCTACGATACATACGATGGCACTTTTCCACGTGAAAGAAAACTTAGGCCCCCAGATTCATGATGTCGGTTTTGTGGAGGGTTTTACCCCTACAAATGCAACCAGACTTCTAGTTGATGGCAGCTTGGGTCTGGGAAGGATCTTGATCCATGTGGCATTTCAGGTGGCGTCCGGGAGCAGAGTGCCTTAGGGCCGGGACACAAAAAGTGTCCCTTTTCTCTGAGAAAGAGAACTCTGCCCCCCAGTTTCGTGATGTCAGTTTGGAGGAGGGTTTTGGCCCTGCAAGGGCAGCCAGGGTCCCTGTAGGTGGCAGCTTGGGTCTGCGAGGAATCTTGATCCATACAGAATATCCGGAGGAAGCGGGGAGCACAGTGCCTTAGGGCTGGGACACAAAAAGTGTCCCTTTTCTCTGAGAAAGAGAACTCTGCCCCCCAGTTTCTTGATGTCAGTTTGGAGGAGGGTTTTGGCCCTGCAAGGGCAGTCAGGGTCCTTGTTGGTAGCAGCTTGGCTCTGTGAGGAATCTTAATCCATGCGGAATTTCAGCATGCGGCTGTCAACTCCCAGATATGTGGCCTTCGAAGCAAACAATGGCGCATTTCCAAGTGAAAGAAAACTCAGTCCCCCAGATGCATGATGCCAGTTTTTAGGAGGCATTTAGCCCTACAATTGCAGCCAGAGTTCTAGTTGATGGCAGCTTGGGTCTGGGAAGGATCTTGATCCATGCGGCATTTCAGGTAGCGTCCGGGAGGAGAGTGCCTTACGGCCAGTACACAAAAAGTGTCCCTTTTCTCTGAGAAAGAGAACTCTGCCCCCCACTTTCTTGATGTCAGTTTGGAGGAGGGTTTTGGCCTTGCAAGGGCAGCCAGGGTCCTTGTTGGTGGCAGCTTGGATCTGCTAGGAATCTTAATCTGTGCGGAATTACAGCATGAGGCAGTCAACTCCCAGATATGTGGCCTTCGATGCAAACAATGGCGCATTTCCATGTGAATGAAAACTCAGTCCCCCAGATGCATGATGCCAGTTTTTAGGAGGCATTTAGCCCTACAATTGCAGCCAGAGTCTTAGTTGATGGCAGCTTGGGTCTGGGAAGGATCTTGATCCATGCGGCATTTCAGGTGGCGTCCGGGAGCAGAGTGCCTTAGGGCCGGGACACAAAAAGTGTCCGTTTTCTCTGAGAAAGAGAACTCTGCCCTCCAGTTTCCTGATGTCAGTTTGGAGGACGGTTTTGGCCCTGCAAGGGCAGCCAGGGTCCTTGTTGGTGGCAGCTTGGGTCTGCGAGGAATCTTAATCTGTGCGGAATTACAGCATGAGGCAGTCAACTCCCAGATATGTGGCCTTCGATGCAAACAAGGGAGCATTCCCATGTGAAAGAAAACTCAGTCCCCCAGATGCATGATGCCAGTTTTTGGAGGCATTTAGGCCCTACAATTGCAGCCAGAGTTCTAGGTTGATGGCAGCTTGGGTCTGCGGAAGGATTCTTTTTAGTGTGCATTTCAGTGGCGTCCAGGGAGCAGAGTGCCTTAGCGCCACGACAAAAAAGGTGTCCTTTTCTCTTAGAAAGAGAGCTCTGCCCTCCAGTTTCCTGATGTCAGTTTGGAGGAGGGTTTTGGCCCTGCAAGGGCAGCCAGGGTCATTGTTAGTGGCAGCTGGGTCTGTGAGGAATCTTAGATCCATCAGAATATCAGGAGGAAGCAGGGAGCAGTGTGGCCTTAGCGGCCGGACACAAATAAAGTGTCCCTTTTCTCTGAGAAAGAGAACTCTGCCCCCCAGTTTCTTGATGTCAGTTTGGAGGAGGGTTTTGGCCCTGCAAGGGCAGCCAGGGTCCTTGTCGGTGGCAGCTTGGGTCTGCGAGGAATCTTGATCCATACGGAATTTACCAGGACAGCAGGGAGCGCAGTGCCTTAGGGCCGGGACACAAAAAATGTCCCTTTTCTCTGAGAAAGAGAACTCTGCCCCCCAGTTTCTTGATGTCAGTTTGGAGGAGGGTTTTGGCCCTGCAAGGGCAGCCAGGGTCCTTGTCGGTGGCAGCTTGGGTCTGTGAGGGATCTTGCTCAATGCGGAATTTGAAGAGGCGGCAGTCGACTCCTAGACATGGAGCCTACGATACAAATGATGGCACTTTTCCACGTGAAGGAAAATTCAGTCCCCCAGATTCATGATGTCTGTTTGGTGGAGGTGTTTTTCCCTACAAATGCAACCAGAGTCCTGGTTGATAGCAGCTTGCGTCAGCGAATAATCTTGATCCATACGGAAATTCACGTGGCGTCCGGGAGCACAGTGCCTTAGGGCCGGGACACAAAAAGTGTCCCTTTTCTTTGAGAAAGAGAACTCTGCCCTCCAGTTTCTTGATGTCAGTTTGGAGGAGGGTTTTGGCCCTGCAAAGGCAGCCAGGGTCTCTTTTGGTTGCAGCTTGGGTCTGCGAGGAATCTTAATCTGTGCAGAATTTCCGCAAGCGGCGGTCAACTCCCAGACTTGGGGCCTCCAAAACAAACGATGGCACTTTTCCATGTGAAAGAAAACTCAGTCCCCCAGATTCATGATGCCAGTTTTTAGGAGGCATTTAGCCCCACAATTGCAGCCAGAGTTCTAGTTGACGGCAGCTTGTGTCTGGGAAGGATCTTGATCCGTGTGGCATTTCAGGTGTTGTCCGGTAGCACAGTGCCTTAGGGCCGGGACACAAAAAGTGTCCCTTTTCTCTGAGAAAGAGAACTCTGCCCCCCACTTTCTTGATGTCAGTTTGGAGGAGGGTTTTGGCCCTACAAATGCAACCAGAGCCCTTGTTGATGGCATCTTGCCTCAGCGAGGAATCTTGATTCTTACGGAATTTCAGGAGGCAGCAGGAAGCACAGTGCCTTAGGGCCGGGACACAAAAAGTGTCCCTTTTCTCTGAGAAAGAGAACTCTGCCCCCCAGTTTCTTGATGTCAGTTTGGAGGAGGGTTTTGGCCCTGCAAGGGCAGCCAGGGTCCTTGTTGTGGCACCTTGGGTCTGCGAGGAATCTGATCCATTCGAATTCTTCAGGCAGGCAGCAGGAGCACAGTGCCTTAGGGCCGGGACACAAAAAGTGTCCCTTTCTCTGAGAAAGAGAACTCTGCCCCCCAGTTTCTTGATGTCAGTTTGGAGGAGGGTTTTGGCCCTGCAAGGGCAGCCAGGGTCCTAGTCGGTGGCAGCTTGGGTCTGTGAGGGATCTTGCTCCATGCGGAATTGAAGAGGCGGCAGTCGACTCCCAGACAGGGGGCCTGACGATACAAATGATGGCACTTTTCCACGTGAAAGAAAACTTAGGCCCCCAGATTCATGATATCGGTTTGGTGGGGGGTTTTAGCCCTACAAAGCAACCAGAGTCCTGGTTGATGGCAGCTTGCGTCAGCGAATAATCTTGATCCATACGGAATTTCAGGTGGCGTCCGGAAGCTCAGTGCCTTAGGGCCGGGACACAAAAAGTGTCCCTTTTCTCTGAGAAAGAGAACTCTGCCCCCCAGTTTCTTGATGTCAGTTTGGAGGAGGGTTTTGGCCCTGCAAGGACAGTCAGTGTCCTTTTTGGTGGCAGCTTGGGTCTGCGAGGAATCTTAATCTGTGCGGAATTTCAGCATGAGGCAGTATACTCCCAGATATGTGGCCTTCGATGCAAACAATGGTGCTTCTCCATGTGAAAGAATACTCAATCCCACAGATGCATGATGCCAGTTTTTAGGAGGCATTTAGCCCTACAATTGCAGCCAGAGTTCTAGTTGATGGCAGCTTAGGTCTGGGAAGGATCTTTATAAGTGTGGCATTTCAGGTGGCGTCCGGGAGCAGAGTGCCTTAGGGCCGGGACACAAAAAGTGTCCGTTACCTATGAGAAAGAGAACTCTGCCCTCCAGTTTCCTGATGTCAGTTTGGAGGAGGGTTTTGGCCCTGCAAGGGCAGCCAGGGTCCTTTTTGGTGGCAGCTTGGGTCTGCGAGGGATCTTAATCTGTGCGGAATTACAGCATGAGGCAGTCAACTCCCAGATATGTGGCCTTCGATGCAAACAATGGCGCATTTCCATGTGAATGAAAACTCAGTCCCCCAAATGCATGATGCCAGTTTTTAGGAGGCATTTAGCCCTACAATTGCAGCCAGAGTTCTAGTTGATGGCAGCTTGGGTCTGGGAAGGATCTTTATACGTGTGCCATTCAGGTGGCGTCCGCGCGTCCGGGAGCAGATGTGCCTTAGGGCCGGCGACACAAAAAGTTCCCTTTCTCTGAGAAAGAAGAACTCTGCCCCACCAGTTTCTTGATGTCCAGTTTGCGAGGAGGGGTTTTGGCCCTGCAAGGGCAGCCAGAGGTCCTTTGTCTAGGTTGGAAGCTTGGGTCTCCGAGGAATCTTGATCCATACGGAATATCAGGAGGAAGCAGGGAGCACAGTGCGTTAGGGCCGGGACACAAAAAGTGTCCCTTTTCTCTGAGAAAGAGAACTCTGCCCCCCAGTTTCTTGATGTCAGTTTGGAGGACGGTTTTGTCTCTGCAAGGGCAGCCAGGGTCCTTGTCGGTGGCAGCTTGGGTCTGTGATGGATCTTGCTCCATGCGGAGTTTGAGGAGGCGGCAGTCGACTCCCAGACAGGGGGCCTACAATACAAATGATGGGACTTATCCACGTGAAAGAAAACTTAGGCCCCCAGATTCATGATGTCGGTTTGGTGGAGGATATTAGCCCTACAATGCAACCAGAGTCCTGGTTGATGGCAGCTTGCGTCAGCGAATAATCTTGATCCATATGGAAATTCAGGTGGCGTCCGGGAGCAGAATGCCTTAGGGCCAGGACACAAAAGTGTCCCTTTTCCTCTGAGAAAGAGAACTCTGCCCCCCAGTTTCGTGATGTCAGTTGGAGGAGGGTTCTGCCCTGCAAGTTGCAGCCAGGGCCCTGTCGGTGGCATCTTGGGTCGCGAGGAATCTTGATCCATACGGAATTTCAGGAGGAAGCAGGGAGCACAGTGCCTAGGGCCGTGGACACAAAAACTGTCCCTTTTCTCTTGAGAAAGAGAACTCTGCCCCCAGTTCTTGATGTCAGTTGAGAGGGTTTGGACCGCAAGGGCAGCCAGCGGTTCCTTTGTTGGTGGCAGGCTTGAGTCTGCGAGGAATCTTAATCTGCGGAATTCAGGCATGCGGCGTCAACTCCCAGATATGTGGCCTTCGATTGCAAACACGGCGCTTTTCCATGTGAAAAAAACTCAGTCCCCCAGATGCATGATGCCAGTTTTTAGGAGGCATTTAGCCCTACAATTGCAGCTAGAGTTCTAGTTGATGGCAGCTTGGGTCTGGGAAGGATCTTGATCCATGCGGCATTTCAGGTGGCGTCCGGTTGTTGCCTTTTCCCCCAGCCTGGAAAAGAAACTCGAGATCATTTTAGCAAGGAGGTAATATAAAAGGGGATCTTTATTTTGAAGGTCTTCAGGAGCAGTTATGGAAAGGTGTCAAAAAAAGCCCAGCCCCTCCAGGGGTGAGTACATATTTATAGCTTTTAGGAAATTAGCATAATTGATTAAGAGCACCAATAAGGAGAACAAGTGGCGATTCATTTCCCCCTCAGGTCCAGCCCCTTCCCTGGAGCCCCCCTCTCAGCACTGGCTGCACTCTGCTTATGAAAATGTACCTCAGAGTTGTTCTCGGCCTTGGTTCCCAGGAAGAACTGAGATAGGACAGGGCCTTGAACCCCCTGGGGCTTGGAGCTCTGGAATTTGTTTTGTCTTTCTGCTTAGGGAAAGGCTATGGAAAGGTACTGGAAAAACTAGCTATTAATATAGTAGGCTACAGAGCCACAAAAATATGGCAGAGAGTACAGAGAACATATAAAAGAAAAAAGGCAGAAACCAAACGGCATCATTCCCCCCTTTTTTAGAGACTAACAAGACTCTGTCTTGTCTAGTCTCTACTCTGCATTCAACCAGACCTCTGGTTTATACAACTGGCTATCCCACTAGTTGTTACACAGATGCTAATTATAACTACAGTTACTATGAACATTTCTTCTATCTAGGTTCAGTTTGGTAACCATGAAGTGAGTGTACTGAAGATATTCAAGTTTCAGTAAGCTCTTTTGAGAGTTACTTGGTGTAGAATTTGAGTTTGCTTTCAAATTTCTACCAAATTTCTAAAAAAATTTTTCATTCAGATTTGCATAAGAACAACAACTAGTGTTAATGATTTTGTGGCTAGTAGGAAATTAAGAGCTATTTTGTTTTGTCAACAGCCTTTACTATGATTAAACATTACATTTGGAATCACAGCTCCATGGGCACAGGCCCAATCTTTATCTTGGGGCAAACTTACCAGGCCAGATTCTCAACTTTGACAAGTTGTCCTTATGAAGAGCTTTTGGATACATTTTGGACTAGAGTTACATGCAAATTTTAGGACCAAATTTGAATCACGGTTACCAACTGTACAGATAAGAGGTACAAAAGAACAGTTTAAATCATATCATCTCAATTTGTATCCAGTCTCTGTTTTCTGGCTTCTACTGAGAGCAGACTCTTCTTAAACTCTGGAGCAGTGAATTCAAGGCTCTCTGCACGCAGCTTTGGATTTTGGTGAGGGTAGTGGACTTGGAAGATCTTTTACTTAGCTCGTAATTACTGTCCCTTCATTCAACAAGGATCAGTCTCTAGGCTTGAATAGTTGCTAGTCTTCCTTCCTTCTAGATGACTTTGCTCAGTTCTAGATCTTTCATTGATATAATCAGTTCAGCTTTTTGTGATGGTACATGTGATGGTAACACTTTTCTCATGGTTAACTGGTTCGTGGTTGTTACTGCATAACCTGTCTTTTGTTTGCCATCTCGCATGAAGCTGCTCTCATCTGCATACAGCTCCCAGGCTGGCACATCTTTCAGGTCTGCTCTGCTGGAATAGGCTTCTTCCATGCTCTGCAAACAGTCAGACTTAAATACATTATCAGTTAGTGCTGGGAACAGACATACTAGGATTGAGGGGGGGGGGGGGTGGGGGGGGGGGGGGGGCAGCAAACGTTTTTCAGAACTAACATTATTCCAGTTTTCAGTAGCATGATAGGGTCATGTCTTCATGTTCACAGAACAACTTCAGTGGGTTGGCATGCAACTGTGGAGTATCAATTCTTGGCTGCTGGTTGGATGCAGCAATTTTCAGTTGCTGACTGCCATAGTTCTCCAGTTTCAGGATTATTTTACATAATAGTAAAGAGTCCTTTGTCTTTTTTACTCACAAGGATACAGGAGAAGGTCTTTTACAAATTTAACTCAGTAAACCATTCTAAGATATTTGTTAACACAGGACTCTGCTTACTTATAGCATAGTTTAAGGGAGCCAAAAAACGGCTTCTTATTCTTTGGGCTCGGTGTTTCCCTTTTGAGTGCTTACCAGAGCAGACAAAGAGCGCTCGCTGCCCTCGCACGGCCGGGGACGGGCGCGGCATGCGGGCACCCACGCCCAGGGGCACCCCCGGCTCGCCCGCGCTCGGCCCGTGCTGCTGCTCACTGCGGCTCTCGGGTGTCCTTAAAACAAAGCTCGTTACTGTGAAGTCGATAGGGCCGTTCCTTCCCGTAGATCTCCCACTCCCGGCCCGCTCCGGGCCGGTGCGGGCGGGGCCAAGGGGCAGCGAGTGAGCCGGGCCGTGGCCGCGCAGCGGCGGCCCCCCCTCCGCCAGAGCAGGGCCGAAGCAGCGCAGCGGCGGCCCCGGTCCCGGTTCGCTTCCTGGGACCGCTCCCCCGCGCATCCCCCGGCCGTGACCAGGGCAATGGCAGGAATCACCTCCGCCCCTCTCAGAGCGGCTGGTGCCCGCTTCTGTCACGGGGGAGTGACCGCCCTGCTCGCGGAGCCGTCCCGGAAGTCCGGGAGTCGCCCTTGCCTTAAAATCTTGGAAAAACTTTTTACAGATTGGAACAAGAAAGTGGGGCTCTCCCCTTCCTTACAATCGCCAACGACTTTCTCGGCCTTCCACAAAACTGCATGGAGGAGGATCTCTCCTCGCCTCACCAAGAGCAGCCTGGAACACCCAGCCTTCTCCACAGACCTGTAGAAGCGAATTTCTCACCGCCTCCACCAGGAGCAGCTTGGACCACCCAGCCTCTCACAGACCTGTAGAGCGAGGATTTCTCACTCGCCTCCCACCAAGGAGCAGGCTGGACACCCAGCCGCTCCACAAACCTGTAGGAAGTGGGAATCTCTCCCCAGCCCCCCACCAAGGAGCAGGCTGGACACCCAGCCGCTCCACAAACCTGTAGGAAGCGGGGCCCATCCCCCACCTCCTACCAAGAAGCAGACCAGGCCTCCCCCGGCCGCTCCATGCCCAGATGTCTCCAGGCCAGCTTTCAATTCAAAAATCGCATGTGCTAAACATGAAATAAACATTCGCACTGTGATTTGCTTTTATCTACCAGTGAACAATCTCAGCCGAGGATCACACACCCGCCTCCTCCCACCAGCGATCTCTGGGGCAAAGGTTGGAAAACTCGCAACAGGAAAAACTGAGAAATATTCAAGCAAATTTCCACCACCACGCCAGTTGTCCTGGGATCGCTAACAATTACTGACTTTAAACAGATACACAATACATAAACAATACACACACATACCAACTACACACTACACAACGAAAAGAACCACCTTTTTACTACCTCCTGTGGGATCTTGGAACCATGGTGTCTCGACCTCAGGCCCGTGGCAGGGAATTCTTTAGATTGCTGTCAGAAAGGAATTCCTTGCAGGATGTTTTCGGTCCAGAGGAAGCGTACCAGGTTCTCGTGTCCCTTCTGGGTGTGCCAAATAACTGTTGCCTTTTCCCCCAGCCTGAAAAGAAACTCGAGATCATTTTAGCAAGGAGGTAATATAAAAGGGGATCTTTATTTTGAAGGTCTTCAGGAGCAGTTATGGAAAGGTGTCCATAAAAGCCCAGCCCCTCCAGGGGTGAGTACATATTTATAGCTTTTAGAAAATTAGCATAATTGATTAAGAGCACCAATAAGGAGAACAAGTGGCGATTCAATTCCCCCTCAGGTCCAGCCCCTTCCCTGGAGCCCCCCTCTCAGCACTGGCTGCACTCTGCTTATGAAAATGTACCTCAGAGTTGTTCTCGGCCTTGGTTCCCAGGAAGAACTGCGATAGGACAGGGCCTTGCAAACCCCTGGGGCTTGGAGCTCTGGAATTTGTTTTGTCTTTCTGCTTAGGGAAAGGCTATGGAAAGGTACTGGAAAAACTAGCTATTAATATAGTAGGCTACAGAGCCACAAAAATATGGCAGAGAGTACAGAGAACATATAAAAGAAAAAAGGCAGAAACCAAACGGCATCATTCCCCCCTTTTTTAGAGACTAACAAGACTCTGTCTTGTCTAGTCTCTACTCTGCATTCAACCATACCTCTGTTTTATACAACTGGCTATCCCACTAGTTGTTACACAGATGCTAATTATAACTACAGTTACTATGAACATTTCTTTTATCTAGGTTCAGTTCGGTAACCATGAAGTGAGTGTACTGAATATCAAGTTCAGTAGCTCTTTGAGATTACTTGTGATAGAATTTGAGTTTGCTTCAAATTGTTCAACCAATTCTAAAAAATTTTTCTTCAGATTTGCATAAGAAACAACAAACTATGTTAATATGTGGCTATAGAATTAAGACTATTTGTTTCAACAGCCTTTATATGATTAAACATTACATTTGGAATCACAGCTCCATTGGCACAGGCCCAATCTTTATCTTGGGGCAAAACTTACCAGGCCAGATTCTCAACTTTGACAAGTTTTCCTTATGAAGAGCTTTTGGATACATTTTGGACTAGAGTTACATGCAAATTTTAGGACCAAATTTGAATCACGGTTACCAACTGTACAGATAAGAGGTACAAAAGAACAGTTTAAATCATATCATCTCATTTTGTATCAGTCTCTGTTTTCTGGCTGTCTATGGAGCAGACGTCTTCTTAACTCTGGAGCAGTGAATTCAAGGCTCTCTGCCAGCAGCTTTGGATTTGGTGAGGGTAGTCAGGACTTGGAATGACTCTTGTTATTAGCTCGTAGATTACGTTCCCTTCATTCAACATAGACTCAGTCTCTAGGCTTGAATAGTTGCAGTCTCCTTCTTCTAGATGACTTTGCTCGTTCTAGTCTTCATGATATAATCAGCAATTTAGCTTTTTGTGATGGTACATTTGATGGTAACCTTTTTTCTCATGTTACCTTTCCGTGTTGTTACTGCATAACCTGTCTTTTGTTTCCATCTCGCATGAAGCTGCTCTCATCTGCATACAGCTCCCAGTCTGGCATATCCTTCAGGTCTGCTCTGCTGGAATAGGCTTCTTCCATGGTCTGCAAACAGTCAAACTTAGATACATTATCAGTTAGTGCTGGGAACAGAGACATACTAGGATTGACAGCAAACGTTTTCAGAATAACATTATCTAGTTTCAGTAGCATGGCATAGGGTCCATGACCTCCATGTTCACAGAACAAACTTACAGTGGGTTGCATGCAACTGTTGGATGTACCAATTCTTGGCTGCTGGTTGGATGCAGCAATTTTCAGTTGCTGACTGCCCTAGTTCTCCAGTTTCAGGATTATTTTACATAATAGTAAAGAGTCCTTGGTCTTTTTTACTCACAAGGATACAGGGAGAAGGTCTTTTACAAATTTAACTCAGTAAACCATTCTAAGATATTTGTTAACACAGGACTCTGCTTACTTATAGCATGGTTTAAGGGAGCCTAAAAACGGCTTCTTGTTCTTTGGGCTCGGTGTTTCCCTTTTGAGTGCTACCAGAGCAGACAAAGAGCGCTCGCTGCCCTCGCACGGCCGGGGACGGGCGCGGCATGCGGGCACCCCCGCCCAGGGGCACCCCCGGCTCGCCCGCGCTCGGCCCGTGCTGCTGCTCACAGCGGCTCTCGGGGGTCCTTAAAACCAGCTCGTTACTGTGGAAAGTGCGAGAGGGCCGTTCCTGCTCTTAGATCTCACACTCCCGGCCCGCTCTGGGCCGGTGCGGGCGGGGCCCAGGAGCAGCGAGTGAGCCGGACCGTGGCCGCGCAGCGGCGGCCCCGCCTCCGCCAGAGCAGGGCCGAAGCAGCGCAGCGGCAGCCCCGGTCCCGGTTCGCTTCCTGCGACCGCTCCCCCGCGCATCCCCCGGCCGTGACCAGGGCAATGGCAGGACTCACCTCCGCCCCTCTCAGCAGGCTGTGCCCCGCCTTCTGTCACGCGGATGTGACCGCCCTGCTCGCGGACCGTCCCGGAAGTCCGGAGTCGCCCTTGCCTTAAAATCTTGGAAAAAACTTTACGTAGAACATAGAAAGTGGGGGCTTTCCCCCTTCCCTTACAATGGTGCGAACGAGCTTCTCGCGTTCCACAACTGCTGGAAGCGAGGATCTCTCCCTCGCCTCCCACCAAGGAGCGCTGACACCCAGCCTCTCCAAGACTGTAGAAGCGAGGATTTCTCACTCGCCTCCCACCAAGAGCAGGCTGGACACCCAGCCTCTCCACAGACCTGTAGGAAGTGAGGATTTCTCACTCGCCTCCCACCAAGGAGCAGGCTGGGCACCCAGCCGCTCCACAAACCGGTAGGAATGGAACATCTCTCCCCAGCTCCCCACAAGGAGCAGGCTGGACACCCAGCCCCACTTCCACACCGTGTAGAAGCGGGGCCCACATCCCCACCCCTACAAAAGCAGACCAGGCCTCCCCGCCGCTCCATGCCCAGATGTCATCCAGCCAGTTTTCAATTCAAAACTCGCATGTCTAACATGAAATTAAAACTTTCGCACTGTGATGCTTCTTACCAGTGAACAATCTCAGCCGAGATCACACACCCGCTCTCCCCACCAGCATCTCTGGGCAGGTTGGAAAATCCAACAGAAAAACTTGGAAGAAATGATTTCAAAGCAAATTTTCTCACCACCACGCCAGGTTGCCTGGCATCGCTACAATTACTGACTTTAAACAGATACACAATACATAAACAATACACACACATACAAACTACACACTACACAACGAAAAGAACCACCTTTATACTACCTCCTGTCGGATCTTGGAACCATGGTGTCTCGACCTCAGGCCCGTGGCAGGGAATTCTTTAGATTGCTGTCAGAAAGGAATTCCTTGCAGGATGGTTTCGGTCCAGAGGAAGGGTACCAGGTTCTCGTGTCCCTTCTGGGTGTGCCAAATAACTGTTGCCTTTTCCCCCAGCCTGGAAAAGAAACTCGAGATCATTTTAGCAAGGAGGTAATATAAAAGGGGATCTTTATTTTGAAGGTCTTCAGGAGCAGTTATGGAAAGGTGTCCATAAAAGCCCAGCCCCTCCAGGGGTGAGTACATATTTATAGCTTTTAGGAAATTAGCATAATTGATTAAGAGCACAAATAAGGAGAACAAGTGGCGATTCAATTCCACCTCAGGTCCAGCCCCTTCCCTGGAGCCCCCCTCTCAGCACTGGCTGCACTCTGCTTATGAAAATGTACCTCAGAGTTGTTCTCGGCCTTGGTTCCCAGGAAGAACTGCGATAGACAGGGCCTTGCAACCCCCTGGGGCTTGGAGCTCTGGACTTTGTTTTGTCTTTCTGCTTAGGGAAAGGCTATGGAAAGGTCCTGGAAAAACTAGCTATTAATATAGTAGGCTACAGAGCCACAAAAATATGTGCAGAGAGTACAGAGAACATATAAAAGAAAAGGCAAAACAAAACGCATCACGGGAGCAGAGTGCCTTAGGGCCACGACAAACAAAGTGTCCTTTTCTCTGAGAAAGAGAACTCTGCCCCCCAGTTTCTTGATGTCAGTTTGGAGGAGGGTTTTGGCCCTGCAAGGGCAGCCAGGGTCCTTGTTGGTGGCAGCTTGGGTCTGCGAGGAAATTTAATCCATGCGGAATTTCCGCATGCGGCTGTCAACCCCCAGATATGTGGCCTTCGATTCAAACAATGGCGCTTTTCCATGTGAAAGAAAACTCAGTCCCCCAGATGCATGATGCCAGTTTTTAGAGGCATTTGCTACAATTGCAGCCAGGTTCTAGCTGATGGAGCTTGGGTCTGGGAAGGATCTTGTCCATGCGGCATTTCAGGTGTGTCCGGAGCAGAGTGCTAGGCGGGACACAAAAAGTGTCCCTTTTCTCTGAGCAAGAGAACTCTGTCCCCCACTTTCTTGATGTCAGTTTGGAGGAGGGTTTTGGCCCTGCAAGGGCGGCCAGGGTCCTTGTCGGTGGCAGCTTGGGTCTGTGAGGGATCTTGCTCCATGCGGAATTTGAAGAGGCGGCAGTCGACTCCCAGACAGGGGGCCCACGATACAAATGATGGCACTTTTTCCACGTGAAAGAAAACTTAGGCCCCCAGATTCATGATGTCGGTTTGGTGGAGCGTTTTAGCCCTACAAATGCCACCAGAGTCCTGGTTGATGGCAGCTTGCGTCAGCGAATAATCTTGATCCATACGGAATTTCAGATGGCGTCCGGGAGCAGAGTGCCTTAGGGCCGGTACACAAAAAGCGTCCCTTTTCTCTGAGAAAGAGAACTCTGCCCCCCAGTTTCTTGATGTCAGTTTGGAGGAGGGTTTGGGCCCTGCAAGGGCAGCCAGGGTCCTTCTCGGTGGCAGCTTGGGTCGCGAGGAATCTTGATCCATACGGAATTTCAGGAGGCAGCAGGGAGCAGAGTGCCTTAGGGCCGGGACACACAAAGTGTCTTTTCTCTGAGAAAGGAAACCTGCCCAGTTTTTGATGTCAGTTTTGAGGAGGGTTTTGGCCTGCAAGGGCAGCCAGGGTCCTTGTTGGTGGCAGCTTGGGTCTGCGAGGAATCTTAATCCATGCGGAATTTCAGCATGCGGCTGTCAACTCCCAGATATGTGGCCTTCGATGCAAACAATGGCGCATTTTCATGTGAAAGAAAACTCAGTCCCCCAGATGCATGATGCCAGTTTTTAGGAGGCATTTAGCCCTACAATTGCAGCCAGAGTTCTAGCTGATGGCAGCTTGGGTCTGGGAAGGATCTTGATCCATGCGGCATTTCAGGTGGCGTCTGGTGTTGCCTTTCCCCCAGCCTGGAAAAGAAACTCGAGATCATTTTAGCAAGGAGGTAATATAAAAGGGGATCTTTATTTTGAAGGTCTTCAGGAGCATTATGGAAAGGTGTCCATAAAAGCCCAGCCCCTCCAGGGGTGAGTACATATTTATAGCTTTTAGGAAATTAGCATAATTAAGAGCACCAATAAGGAGAACAAGTGGCGATTCAATTCCCCCTCAGGTCCAGCCCCTTCCCTGGACCCCCCCTCTCAGCACTGGCTGCACTCTGCTTATGAAAATGTACCTCAGAGTTGTTCTCGGCCTTGGTTCCCAGGAAGATCTGAGATAGGACAGGGCCTTGCAACACCCTGGGGCTTGGAGCTCTGGAATTTGTTTTGTCTTTCTGCTTAGGGAAAGGCTATGGAAAGGTACTGGAAAAACTAGCTATTAATATAGTAGGCTACAGAGCCACAAAAATATGGCAGAGAGTACAGAGAACATATAAAAGAAAAAAGGCAGAAACCAAACGGCATCATTCCCCCCTTTTTTAGAGACTAACAAGACTCTGTCTTGTCTAGTCTCTACTCTCAATTCAACCATAC
>JAVTVJ010003110.1:0-50074 GCA_034509425.1 Eopsaltria australis | reverse complement strand
GGACAATTCCAGGGGGAGGAAAGGAATGACCTTTAAAGTCCCTTCCAACCCAAAGCATTCCATGATTCTCATAGAAATATATTGAAATAGTTAAATATTTTAATATCTGACCCAGGACCGCTCGGTTTCTCATCGCTGAGGAGATCCCTCTTTTATAAACATCCAGGGATAACTTCTTTTCTCACTGGTATGTGGGGAAGGAGATTCTTTATTCACGTTTCTCAGATGAGAAGAATCAAAATACAGACTCTGAATGTGTGAATTCTGCAGGGATTCCCTTTCACCTCGAGTGGGAAAAGGAGCCGGATGGTCCCGGTGCTGATCCAGAGGGTGCAGGGACAGCCGGGCTGTCCTTGAAGCGTTCCTGGTGTGCAGCTCCGGCGTTCCTGGCGTGTCCTAGTTAGGATCCCAGGGGAGCTCCTGACGTTCACAGGGATGATGAGTGTGATGGGCACAGGGGCCATGGCAACGATGGACACTGCGATGACGATGGTGGACACGGGGATGACAATGATGACGGACACAGGGATGATGGCAATGATGGACACTGGGATGATGGTGCTGGACACAGGGATGATGATCATGATGGACACAGAGATGATGATGATGGTGGACACAGGGATGACGATGGACACAGGGATGATGGCAATGATGGACACAGCGATGATGGCAATGATGGACACTGGGATGATGGTGGACACAGGGATGATGATGATGGACACAGGGATGATGATGGTGGACACAGCAATGATGATGATGGTGATGGACACAGGGATGATGATGGACACAGGGATGACAATGGACACAGGGATAATGATGGTGGACACAGGGATGATGATGATGATGATGGATACATGGATGATGGCAATGATGGACACAGCGATGATGATGATGATGATGATGGACACAGGGATGATGGTGATGGTGATGATGGACACAGGGATGATGATGACGGACACAGCGATGATGATGATGATGGACACAGGGATGATGATGATGATGATGGACACAGCGATAATGATGATGAAGGTGATGGACACAGGGATGATGATGATGATGATGATGATGATGATGGACACAGGGATGATGATGATGATGATGATGGACACAGCGATAATGATGATGAAGGTGATGGACACAGGGATGATGATGATGATGATGATGGACACAGGGATGATGATGATGATGATGATGATGATGGACACAGCGATGATGATGATGATGGACACAGGGATGATGATGATGATGATGATGATGCCGATGATGGACACAGGGATGATGATGATGATGATGATGATGATGGACACAGGGATGATGATGATGATGATGATGATGCCGATGACGCCGGACCAGGCCCGGGGCTTCCCCGCTCCCCCCGCCGGTCTCCGCGCGCCTCTGGAGCGCCCCCCGGCGGCGCGCGCGGGGCGGGGCGGGCGGGGGCCGGGCCGGGCGGGGGGGGCAGCGCCGGGAGCGCACCAAGATGGCGACACCCGCAGTCCCTCCCGCAGCTCCCCCCGCGCCGCAGTCCGGCAGCGCCGCGCCGGGGCCGCGCTGAGCCCGCCCGACACGGTGAGTCGCAGCCCCCGAGACCCCCGCGGGCTCCACCCGCGGCTCCCCTCGCCCGCTCTGCTGGGAGATCCATCCCCCCCTCACCCCTTCGCGCACCCCCCGGGGGCTCTGCCGCAGAGCGCGGCCCGGAGAGCCCCGGGGACACCGGAGGCGCCGTGAGGGGCGGTGAGGGGGAGGCGGCCTGGAGAGCCCCCAGCCCCAAATCCGCCGTGTCGGGAGGGTCCCGGAGCCTTGCCCCTTCTCTGCCATCCCCCCGGTGGATGCCCGGTCACCCCGAGCGCAGGGAAGGGGGTCGGGGGTCCGGTTCTCTGCCGTCTCAGCGCTGCCCGGCCCGGGGAGGGTCCGTCCGCTGCAGCCCGAGGCCCCCGGCCCTGCGGGGAGTGGGGGGCACGGACGGTGCCGAGCCCGGGGTCGGCGTCCCCCGACCGGCGGGATGGGTTTGGGAAGGGGCAGCCTCCCTGTGTGCCCACCCTGCACCTGGAGCTCCCTTTGGGCCCCATCCTTCCATCCCATCCTTCCGTCTATTCCTGCATCCCTCCCTGCATCCCTCCTCCACCCCACAACCTGGGGGGCTCACGGGACCCTCCTCCCACGCCCCAAATTCGGGGCCCTGCTGTTTGCATTGCAGGAAGGGAGAACCCGACTTCTCCTCGGTGTCCCTTCCCCCTCGGCCCTCGCTGCAGCGCTGCTCCATCCCTCCACCACCCCCTGCTCCCAGCGCTCGGCATGCAGAGCCTCCCCTGCCCGGGGAACGGGGCATCTTGGAGGACTGGGGCTTTTTTGGGAGGGGAAGGAGGGCAGGGGGATGCTTGGGGCAGCCTTGGTGTTGCAGCTGACCCAGATGTTGGGTCAGCACCATGGTTGTGGCTCTTCCTTTCCCCTCTTTTCCTTCCGCCACAGATTTTTTTTTTTTTTGGGTGGGGGGGATGGTGAGGGCAGATTTGGTTTATATTATTTTTTTCCCCCCTTCCTGCTGGGAGGGAATTGCACATTCACGAGGTTTTTCTATTAAAAAATCTGGGTGTCTTCCTCCCCTCCCCCTGCGCTCTGGTGCAAACTGATGCCCAGCTGATGTGGGGGTGGGGACACCGGGAGATGCTCCACGGCAGCGGCTGCGGATGAGCCGGGGTGAAGTCGGAAAGTCTGGGAAAAGAAGGGAGTGCGTGCAAAAAAGGGTGGGGGGGGGGGAGGCAGCAGCCGCATGCGGACCCCGAGCTGAATTTTGGAGGGTGATGCCAGGTGTGGCAGGACCATCCTCGTCCCCTCCGTGCCGTGTCGCAGCGGGCGCCGGGAGCCCCCCGAGGGGCCGCGCAGGTGGGGCCGGGCTCGGCGGCTCCGCTTTCGTGTTCGTGCCGGGTGTGTGGACGTGGAAGCCGGGCCTGGCACACACTGCAGCATTGCACCCGCACCGGCAGCCGTGACCGGGACGTCCTCTTTTCACACCGGGAAAGCTTTAATAGTGAGGAACCGGGGGAGGGGGCGCGGGGTCCCTGTCCCCCCTCCTGCCGGTGCTTTT
This sequence comes from Eopsaltria australis, assembly GCA_034509425.1. Classification (NCBI taxonomy): domain Eukaryota; kingdom Metazoa; phylum Chordata; class Aves; order Passeriformes; family Petroicidae; genus Eopsaltria; species Eopsaltria australis. Next base: position 46,989 of record JAVTVJ010003110.1, on the reverse strand, counting down.
AGAGGAGGAAAGCGTGACCGTGGTGGTTTCCCCCTGGTTTGGAGGGGATGGGGCCTGGAAATGATGCTGTTTTCCTGGATCGGTTCTGGGATGCTCTGGGCTCGGTTCTTCCAGTGGATACCCGGGGGTAGAAGGTGTGGGCGAGGCTGGAGGGGCCCATGGGTGGCTCCCCCCGTGCCCATCACCTCCCTCCTGGTTTTTCAGGGGCAGGAGCCATCACGTAAAGTTGGTGAAGCTTTTTGGGATCTCTGAATAGCCCTAAGCTTGGGGAGTTGGTGCCTTTAGGAGTAACAAACCCAAAGCTCCAGTGCTGGGGTTTTCCACCCTTTGTGTGTTCAGAAAATCCCCGTTCTTCACTTTGGTGTTTTATATAAAACCAACAACGTGACTGAAGAGTTCCCTGATCATTTCCATGCATTTGGGTGCTTCTGCAGTGTTGTTCACCCAAGGGTGGAGGACCTGCACCCATCACAGATAATTTAATGAGTTATATAAGCTCCTAAGTGTGGCTTAGATGTAGATCATGGTATGGATACTCAGTGGAACAAACATTATCCTGTGGCTCTTTGGTGGGAGGAGGTTTCTTTCTAACAGGCAGGAGGGCGAGCGATCACGTGCCTCAGGAAATGGAGCATGGCCGTGCCTTCATTCTGTTAAATAAAGCAGAAACAAAGTCAGCACGGAGTGGAAATGGAGTAACTTCAAAACATAAATCACGGCATCATCTTCCTCCTGTTTGTTGCTGTGTCTGTGTTCAGTGGTGGGGCTCCCCAAGTGTGGTTTTCATTAAAATGACCTGATCTGGGTTTCCACCTTGATGGAGAGTTGCAGTTTTTTGTTAAAATGACCTGCTCTGGGTTTCCACCTTGATGGAGAGTTGCAGTTTTTAGTTAAAATGACCTGATCTGGGTTTCCATCTCGATGGAGAGTTGCAGTTTTTAGTTAAAATGACCTGCTCTGGGTTTCCACCTCGATGGAGAGTTGCTGTTTTTGATCTGGGTCTCCACCTCGATGGAGAGTTGCTGTTTTTGATCTGGGTTTCCACCTTGATGGAGAGTTGCAGTTTTTCATCAAAATGACCTGCTCTGGGTCTCCACCTTGATGGAGAGTTGCAGTTTTTAGTTAGAATGACCTGATCTGGGTCTCCACCTCGATGGAGAGTTGCAGTTTTTAGTTAGAATGACCTGATCTGGGTCTCCACCTCGATGGAGAGTTGCAGTTTTTGATCTGGGTTTCCGTCTCGATGGAGAGTTGCTGGTTTTTGTTAAAATTACCTGATCTGGGATTCCACCTCGATGGAGAGTTGCTGTTTTCTCTTTAAAATGACCTGCTCTGGGTCTCCACCTCGATGGAGAGTTGCTGTTTTTGATCTGGGTTTCCACCTCGATGGAGAGTTGCTGTTTTTGATCTGGCTCTCCACCTCGCTGGAGAGTTGCAGTTTTTCAGAGCTGGGTGGTGCTGGCCCCGGGGCCGTGTGGCTCCTGCTGTCACACGGCAGCCCTTCGGTATCGATCGCCTTCCCCCGACTCCATTGATATCGACAGATCCACCCCGATCAATAATTTATTGTTGGCTTAGAGCAGGAGCAGTGAAACAACAAAACGAGTCAGGAGCAAGCACAGGGGGAATAATTTCAGGAAGCACAGAGAGGAAATGCATGTGATGATGGCTCATGTTGGAGAGCTGGTCATTGAGGGACCATTCCCAGAATCTGGTGGGGTTCAGGAATGCTTGGATTGTCCCCCTTGATCCCCATGATCCCATTTCTGTGCAGAGGTGGAGAATAAAAGTAGGGAAGAGGCGGCTTCCTGCTGCAGGAGTGCATTCCAAACCCTCCCTGACCTTAGCTCAGGTTCCAGTCTGGCTTTTAACACTTCTGGCTTAGGCAAAACTAAACTTTTCAGGAGGGATTTCTTCACAGGAAGAGCAGTCAGGGGTTGGAAGGGGCTGTCCAGAGATCAGTGGAGTCCCTGTCCCTGGAGGTGTCCAGAGAGTGACAGAATGTGGCACTCAGCTCTGGGTTGGGTGACAAGGTGGGGATGGGTCACAGCTTGGACTTGATGAACTTGGAGGGCTTCTCCAACCTCAGGGATTCTGGGGTTCTGTCTGAAATTCTGTCCCAAAGTCACATCAACCTCTGCCTTCTCTCCCCTTGTTCTATAATTGTGATTCCTGCCTGGTGGGAGGAATCCCAGCAGATCCAGCAGATGGGGGATTTTGGGGACAAAGAGCAGCCAGTGGGGACTTTGCTTCTTTGCCATTTCAAAATTCCCAGATCTTGCTGCCCTCTAAAAATCCCATTCCGTGCTCCTTGTACTTCTGCCCCGGCAGGAGAGAGTGAGGAGTTTGTAATGGAATCTGATTTGGGGGGGAATGTTTGTTGGATGCTGTTTAACACCTGCTGAACTGTGCATGGAAGTTACTGGAATTAAAGTTACAGGAATGACTTCACAGCTGGTTTTAAAGTTGTGGAAAGAAACCCTTCATTGCTGGAGGGGAGGGAGCAGCGAGTTGTGGAGAGTGAAAAAGGGAGGCTCAGGGGGGATTTTCTCCGGGCTGAGCCCTCTCAGATGCTCCTCAGAGTGAAATCCCTGTCACCCAGGTGGGAAAACGCTCAGGAAATGAGGTTGGATGATCAATGTGACCATCCCAGTGCTGTTCCCAGTGGGAGAGGAACTTTTCCTTGTCTTTGGAGTGAAATCAGTGGCAGGACAGTGGCAGACAAACAGGAATAACTGACATTGGCAGGGGGAGATCTTTGTCAGGGGGTGATTAGGAGGGGGAAAAAAAAGTGTCAGTCCACCAGGAAACCTGGCAGAAACTTTTAACAGATCACTAGAAAAGGGTGATTTATTCTCCCTCCTTTTGATATTTGTCCCTTTTGTACTCAAACCCTCCGAGTGCTCCACAACAAGAAATTAACCCCCCCAAAATTATAGTGTCAAATAATAAATAAGAGTGTAATAATAAATTCCCTGCCTCCTGTTTTATGGGTCATGGATGGGCTGAATTAAATTTGGGCTCGTGGCTGAATTGCACAAAAAAAAGCTGTTTTGAAGAGCTCTTTGTTCAGAAGTTTGAATTGAAAAAGGGGGGGAAGTTGAAGCAGTTCAGGTTGTTTGGGTTGTGAACCTCCAAGTTCTGTGAATTTGGAGATAAACACGAGTAAGGACAGAATAGGGGAGTGGGGATTAATTAATTAATTAACTGGGATTAACTAGTTCTGATTCTTGGAATTTCCTGAGGGGCGTTACTGCAGCCACACATTATTGGGAGGGAGTGAGGGGCCTGCAGAAATTGGTCTTTATTGAAGTTTTTTTTTTAATAATTATGTTTTCAAGTCCTCAAAGCCAGGCTGGACAGGGCTGGGATGGTGGAATTTGGGTGGAACAAAATGAGCTTTAAGGTCCCTTCAGACCCAAACCATTCAACCTCTGGATGATTCTGATATTTTCCTGTTGCTTCTTCTCTTTCCTCTGTACATTTCTGGTATTTATTTTTTTACTTTTCGAGGTTTTTCTGTCCAAGTTCAGCTCTCCCGTGGCCATTTCAGGACCATGAGAACTTCCCAAATCTACCCTTGACCTCCACGTTGAGCCTGGGAGCTTCCAGGCTTTTTTAGGATGAGGAAACACCCAACACCAAGCAATAAATACCTCTTGGGAATGGAAATATTTCATTTTTCTTCCACTTTCCAGCATCAAAAGTTCCACGAGAGCTTTCCTGAAGGAAAGGTCCCTCCTTCCCTGCTGCTGGTCACACCCCTGACCCTTTTTATTGATAAAATTGCCCTGTTCCAGACACAGGATTCACTGCACAAGCTGGGATTTCCCCAGGAATGGATATTTTGGGTTTGCTTGAAGCTTTTTAGGCTTCTCCTGCAGCAGGATTTTGGGGAGTTCTTCATCTCCAGCCGTGTTTTCCTTCCTGCCTCACCCCTGGAATCAAAATCCACGTGTGTCCATGTGGGTTATATAAAAATTCACACAGAAAGTCTCTTTCTCTTTCTCTCTCTCTTTCTCTCTCTCAAAGCCAAGCTGTGGATGGCTGGATCTTGGTAATTAATAAAGTCAAGGAAATTGCCTCAAAAGTGTTTTTTAATTTATTTGGACGATCAGCTTGAATAATTTATTGGAATATTTCATAATGTACCAGTAAATGGGACTGCTGGGAACATTTAGGGAAAAAAAATAACTGAAGTCTTACCAACTGAGGCACTCAGTGCAGGAGTTCCTGGTGGAAAATCTTTGGCATTTGAGCAACCTGTGCACCCAAATCCACATTCCCAGGGTGAATTCCTGGCTCCCTGGGAGCAGCAGTGCAGTGGCATTCCCAGGGTGGTTTTCCATGGATTCCTCACCCAATCCCCTTGTTCTGCAGCTCACCTGGATGCTGAATCTCTGGTGAGCATGGTGTTCCCAGGGTGGTTTTCCATGGATTCCTGATCCAATCCCCCTTCTCAGCTCACTTGGATGCTGAATCTCTGATGTTCCTGGCAGTGCAGTGTCATTCCCAGAGTGGTTTTCCATGGATCCCTGACTCAGTCCCCCTGTTCTCCAGCTCACCTGGATGCTGAATCTCTGTCCCTGCTGATCCTGGCAGTGCAGTGTCATTCCCAGTGTGGTTTTCCATGGATTCCTCACCCAATCCCCCTCTTCTCAGCTCACCTGGAAGCTGAATATTTCTCTCTGGTGATCCTGGCAGCTTGGTGTTGTTCCCAGTGTGATTTTCCATGGATTCCTGACCCAATCCCCTGTTCTGCAGCTCACCTGGATGCTGAATCTCTGGTGATCCTGGCAGTGCAGTGTCATTCCCAGTGTGGTTTTCCATGGATTCCTGACCCAATCCCCTGTTCTGCAGCTCACCTGGATGCTGAATCTCTGGTGATCCTGGCAGTGCAGTGTCATTCCCAGTGTGGTTTTCCATGGATTCCTGACCCAATCCCCTTGTTCTGCAGCTCACCTGGATGCTGAATCTCTGGTGTTCCTGGCAGTGCAGTGTCATTCCCAGAGTGATTTTCCATGGATTCCTGATCCAATCCCCCTTCTCAGCTCACCTGGAAGCTGAATATTTCTCTCGGGTGATCCTGGCAGCTTGGTGGTGTTCCCAGTGTGATTTTCCATGGATTCCTGATCCAATCCCCCTTCTCAGCTCACCTGGAAGCTGAATCTCTGTCCCTGCTGATCCTGGCAGTGCAGTGGCATTCCCAGGGTGGTTTTCCATGGATTCCTCACCCAATCCCTCTCTTCTCAGCTCACCTGGATGCTGAATCTCTGGTGTTCCTGGCAGTGCAGTGTCATTCCCAGTGTGGTTTTCCATGGATCCCCGACTCAGTCCCCCTGTTCTCCAGCTCACCTGGATGCTGAATCTCTGTCCCTGCTGATCCTGGCAGTGCAGTGGCATTCCCAGTGTGATTTTCCATGGATTCCTGATCCAATCCCTCTCTTCTCAGCTCACCTGGAAGCTGAATCTCTGGTGTTCCTGGCAGTGCAGTGGCATTCCCAGAGTGGTTTTCCATGGATCCCTGACTCAGTCCCCCTGTTCTCCAGCTCACCTGGAAGCTGAATCTCTGTCCCTGCTGATCCTGGCAGTGCAGTGGCATTCCCAGGGTGGTTTTCCATGGATTCCTGACCCAATCCCCCTCTTCTCAGCTCACTTGGATGCTGAATCTCTGTCCCTGCTGATCTTGGCAGTTCCCAGTGCATTTTTCCATGGATAACCCACCCTTCCCTTCCCGAATTCACCCAGAGGCCCACTCTGTGTCCCAATTTTCACAACATTTCTCATGTTAGACATTGAAAAACCTGATATGGGAAGGACCAGAATAAATCCTAGCATATCTCCCTATCAATTCCTGATATCCCAGCAGGATTCCTGCTTGGGAAATAACATTTATGAGGTTTTTAACTTCCAGAAGCTTTGCCAGGCAGAGCCAGACCAGGCCAGGCTCCTTGATGAAGATGAGGTTGAGCCCCACAGCTTTTGTGGGATAATTCACTGGAGAAAACAAAGTCAGGATGGGCAAGAACATCCCAAGGAGTGAGACCCTCAGGTCACTGTTGTGTGTTGATAACACCCAAGAAAAAGCCCTGGGAGTAATCCCAAAATGTGGAGAAACTGCTGCCACGTGGAGCTGTGAGGCAGATTTGGGGAATGCTGTTGCTTTGTTGGGTTTGGGTTTTGGTTTTGGTTTTTGGTTTTGGTTTTTGGTTTTTGGTTTTGGTTTTTGGTTTTGGTTTTTGGTTTTGGTTTTTTCCTTTAAGTGGCCAGTCAGCTGAGTGGGTGCCTCCAGTTGTGGGGTTGTGGAATTGTGCACAAATCCCTTCATGGTTTCATATTTTTTTCTTTTTTTCTTTCCTTTTTTTTCTGCTGTGTCCCTGAGCTTTTGTGGGATAATTCACTGGAGAAAACAAAGTCAGGATGGGCAAGAACATCCCAAGGGGTGAGACCCTCAGGTCACTGTTGGGTGTTGATAACACCCAAAACAGCCCTGGAATGAATCCCAAAATGTGGAGAAACTGCTGCCACGTGGAGCTGTGAGGCAGATTTGGGGAATGCTGTTGCTTTGTTGGGTTTGGGTTTGGTTTTGGTTTTTGGTTTTGGTTTTTGGTTTTGGTTTTTGGTTTTGGTTTTTGGTTTTGATTTTGGTTTTTGGTTTTGATTTTGGTTTTTGGTTTTGATTTTGGTTTTTGGTTTTTGGTTTTGATTTTGGTTTTTGGTTTTGGTTTTTGGTTTTGGTTTTTTCCTTTAAATGGCCAATCAGCTGAGTGGGTGCCTCCAGTTGTGGGTTGTGGAATTGTGCACAAATCCCTTCACGCTTTCATATTTTTTTCTTTTTTTCTTTCCTTTTTTTTCTGCTGTGTCCCTGAGCTACTTTGGTTTCTAAATTCAGGCCTTACATATTTATCTGTGCCATTCAATTAGACCACATCCCCAATGCTGCTCTATAGTTTCACAGTATGTGGGAAATTTGGTAATTAAATGCATGCAAATGCTGCAAGAATAGAATAAATTAATTTTCCTTAATATCAGCAGGCCATTTGGTGATGGCTCCGAGATAATGTGAGCAAGTTCCTGCCTCTTCTCTCCCCTTCTTTGCCATCTCTTTTTTTGACTCTTTACTGTTATTACTCCAGGAATACCCAGGCAGATTGAGAGGAAGAGAATCCTGGCCCTGCTGTGCTCTGGAATTACATAAGGAAGGGAGATCTGTGTTCCAGGGTTTTTTTTTGGATCTCCAGATAAAACCTGAGCTGGGAACAGCACTTAAACCTTGGGTGTGTGGTGCAGATTCAGATTTATGTGGAGATGCCAAAGGTTGCAGAGGTACAAGGGATAACCTGAGACCCCTCAGGATCCTTTGTCCTGGGTGTCCCAGCTTTGGGAATGCTGTGTCCAAGGCTGGGATCTCCAGGTGTTTTTCCAAGGGCTCAGTTATTTATTTGATGTTTATTCCTGATGCCCACTGCACTCCAAGTGTTTTGGATCTCCAAATAAAACCTGAGCTGGGAACAGCATTTAAACCTTGGGTGTGTGGATGTCAAAGGTTGCAGAGGTACAAGGGATAACCTGAGACCCCTCAGGATCCTTTGCCCTGGGTTCAAAGCTGGGATCTCCAGGTGTTTTTTCCAAGGGCTCAGTTATTTATTTGATGTTTATTCCTGATGTCCACTGTACTCCAGGTTTTTTTTGGATCTCCAAATAAAACCTGAGCTGGGAACAGCATTTAAACCTTGGGTGTGTGGATGTCAAAGGTTGCAGAGGTAGAAGGGATAACCTGAGACCCCTCAGGATCCTTTGTCCTGGGTGTCCCAGCTTTGGGAATGCTCCGTTCAAGGCTGGGATCTCCAGGTGTTTTTTCCAAGGGCTCAGTTATTTATTTGATGTTTATTCCTGATGTCCACTGTACTCCAGGTTTTTTTGGATCTCCAAATTAAACCTTGGATGTGTGGTTCAACTTCAGATTTGTGTGTGGATCTGAGGGTGTCAAAGGTTGCAGAAGTAGAAGGGATAACCTGAGACCCCTCAGGATCCTTTGTCCTGGGTCCTGGGTCCAGCTGTGTCCAAGGCTGGGATCTCCAGGTGTTTTTTCCAAGGGCTCAGTTATTTATTTGATGTTTATTCCTGATCCCCACTGCACTCCAGGCAGTTGTGGTTCTCTGTTTCCGTGGCTTCCCTGAACTCCTCCCACGTGAGCACAGCACAATCCTCACAGCCTGGGCTGGCTCTGGGTGCTTCACCTCGTGCTGAAACAGCTGAATTTTAACAATTCATAGCCATCATCCCCAAAGAATCTCAAAGTCATTCTTTGCAGAGATCCTGGAGCTTTTATATTTATTTATTTCGCCTTAAAAGATCTGACCTTCCTGCTTAGCTTGTTCCCTGCTCCAGGGACCTTGCCCCATGCCGCTTTGGGATTTATTCTGTGCCACATCCTCATGATTTTTGTGCCTTTTTCCTCTTGGATTTGGTGTCTGGGTCCCTCCCCGAGCTCCGTGCCGGGGCTGGGTTCTCTTCCAGCCTGCAGCACTGCAGTGCTGTTGCATCAGTGCAGGGTTTCTGTCATCCCTCTCCTCCCTTGGCCTCCTCCCGGAGTGAGAACAGCCTGACGAGGTCCCAGCAGCTCAGAAATGCAACTCAGAGACGCTGCTGCTGCTGCTGCTGCTTGTGGAGAGGAGGGAGAGCCTGGCACGAGGAGCGGAGCTGCAGAGCGTTTGTGGGCGGCTGAAGAACTTCCTCGCTGCTCTGCTTCTCCTGGCTGTGGGTGGAGGAGCTCCAGGGGCTCCGTGGAGGATTGGGGCAAACCCTGCCAGGGCTCTGGGCTCCTCATCCTCACCTGTGCCCTGCTCCTCTCCCTTTCCTTTTGTCGTTTGTGTTGTACCCGATGCGTGTGACCCAAAGAATCAGAGAAATTCAGCGTTCGGAAATTGCCGTTGAGCTTGGTGGGAGTATTTTAAAATTATTTTGTTATTACAGCCTGAAATGAATAGAAAACCTGATAATTGATAGAATCATGGGATGGTTTGGGTTGGGAGGGACCTTAAAGATTGTCCAGTTCCACCTCCTGCCATGGGCAAGGACTCTTTCCACTATCCCAGGTTGCTCCAAGCCCCATCGAGCCTGGCCTTGGACACTTCCAGGGATCCAGGGGCAGCCCCAGCTTCTCTGGGCACCTGTGCCAGGCCCTGCCCACCCTCCCAGGGAGGAATTTCTTGATGTAATTCTACATCTGTGAAATGAAAGGGTGAAATTTGGCTTCCCATCACGGAGCTGTGTTGTGCTCCAGAGCAGGAGAGGCCTGGAGAGGGCTTGGTCCTGCCAGGAAAGCCTTTGGAATTCTCCTTGGGCACCTGAAAGGAACTTCTCTTGGACACTTCCTGGGATCCAGGGGCAGCCCCAGCTGCTCGGGGCACCTGTGCCAGGCCCTCCCCACCCACACAGGGTGGAATTTCTTGGTGTAATTCTAGATCTGTGTAATGAAAGGGTGAAATTTGGCTTCCCATCACGGAGCTGTGTTGTGCTCCAGAGCAGGAGAGGCAGGTGAGCCTGGAAAGGCTTTGGAAAAGCCTTTGGAATTCTCCTTGGGCACCTGAAGGGAACTTCTCCTAGCTGCAGGAACACCTGCCAGGGCACCAAGGAGCATTTCTTGGGAATGCTGAGCATCACAAACCCAGCCCCAGGTTACTCCTGTGTGTACCTGGTTAGCAGAGTGAGGAATGTGCTGCCACCCAACCCTACCTGGACCAGGCTGAATGAACTTGAGCAGAATTCCAGCTTGGAATTCTGTCTGAAAACCGATTTGGCTGCGAGCAGTGTCGGGTCAAGCTGTTTGTGCAGGAAAACAGTGGATTTTGAGGATGAAGTCGCTTTTCTGAATGTTTTTTCTAGAATAATTTGTGTTCAGGAGGGCTCGGGTCGGGGTGGCCACCAGTGGGGCTGGGGGAGATCCTTTCTTGTGCCATAAAACTCCGTGAAGTGGCACCTTGGGCAGTGACCATGGGTTCAGCTGTGCCCAGCACGTGCCTGGAGCTCGTTTTGGGAGTGAATCCAGAGGGTTTGCTCCTCATTCCGTGGGGATTTGAAGATCAGGGCTGCCCGTGGCTCTGTTGATGTGGTTCTGGTGACCACCTCACTCTCCACGCCTCCCTGGAGGGTGGCTGTGGTCAGCTGGGGTCGGCCTCTTTCTCCAGGACAGCCTCGAGCTGTGCCAAGGGGGAATTTGGGTTGGATGTCAGGAGGAAGTTTTTTATGGAAAGAGTGGTGAGATGCTGGAATTGTGTGCCCGGGGAGGTGCTGGAGTCACCGTCCCTGGGTGGGTTCAAGGGAAGGTTGGAGGTGGCTCTCGGTGCCGGCGGTTGGGGGAGGGCTTGGGGCAGGGCTTGGACTCGAGGAGCTTGGAGGTCTCTTCCAAACCAGGGATTCTGGGATCCTGGAATTTTGGGATTCTGGGTTTCTGGGGTTCTAGGATTCTGGGATCCTGAGATTCTGGGATTCTGGGATTTCTGGGATTCCTGGGATTCTATGATCCTGTGATCCTGAGATTCTATGATCCTGAGATTCTGGGGTCCTGTGATTCTGTGATTTCTATGATTCTGTGATTCCGTGGTCCCGTGATCCCATGATTTCTGAGATCCCATGATCCCATGATTTCCAGGATTCCCGTGATTTCCATGCTCCCGTGTGACGCTGTCCCTGTGCTTCCTCCCCGCATTTTGGGATGCTGGGATCCTGTGATTCCGTGATTTCTGTGAGCTTGTGATTTCTGAGATCCCGTGACCCCATGATTCCTGTGATTTCTGAGATCCCATGATTTCCATGATTCCCATGATTTCTGAGATCCCATGACTCCATGATTCCCATGATTTCCATGCCCCCACATGACGCTGTCCCTGTGTCTCCCCGCATTCTGGGATCCTGTGATTCTGTGATTTCTGAGATCCCATGATCCCATGATTCCTTTGATTTCTGAGACCCCATGATTCCTGTGATTTCCAAGACCCCATGACCCCACAATCCCCGTGATTTCCATGCCCCCATCACCCCACAATCCCCGTGATTTCCATGCCCCCATGACCCCACAATCCCCGTGATTTCCAAGACCCCAGGACCCCCCAATCCCCGTGATTTCCATGACCCCATGACCCCCACAATCCCCGTGATTTCCATGCCCCCATCACCCCACAATCCCCATGATTTCCATGATTTCCATGCCCCCATGACCCCACAATCCCCATGATTTCCACGCCCCCATGGCCCCCACAATCCCCGTGATTTCCATGCTCCCATCACCCCACAATCCCCGTGATTTCCATGATTTCCATGCCCCCATGACCCCACAATCCCCATGATTTCCATGATTTCCATGCCCCCATGACCCCACAATCCCCATGATTTCCATGATTTCCACGCCCCCATGACCCCACAATCCCCCTGCTTTCCACGCCCCACATAACACCGTCCCCGTTCCTCCTCTCCCCAGAGCTGACCTGACGTGCCCGGGGCCGCGCCATCGCTAAAGAAGCTGCTGCAGGATGAAAAGATGGCAGCGCGGCTGCTCGCACCCCCGGGCCCCGAGAGTTTCAAACCCTTCACTCCGGAGTCCCTGGCCAACATCGAGAAACACATCGCCGAGCTGAAGAAGAAGCAGCGCTCCAAGCAGGACAGCAGCCACCGCGATGACGACGAGGACAGCAAACCAAAACCAAACAGTGACCTCGAGGCGGGCAAGAACTTGCCTTTCATCTACGGGGACATCCCCAAAGGGCTGGTTGCTGTGCCACTGGAGGACTTTGACCCTTATTACATGACCCAGAAAGTGAGTCCCGCCACAAAGGAGTTGCTAAAGAGCCTTTTTTTTTGTTCTCTTGGGAAGTTTGGGTATGGCTTGAAGAGAAGACAAACAAAGGGAGTTTTGGATGGGGTTGGTTTGGTTGGCTTGCGTTCTTCTTTCTGTTTTTCTGTGAGGTTTAATAGAGATGAGATGATTGGTGTTTAAGGAAAACTCTGGGAACAGGTTTTCAGGTTGGTTTGCATTCTTTATCTGTTTTTCTGTGAGGTTTAATGGAGATGATCAGTGTTTAAGGATGGAGAACAAGCTCCAAAAACTAAAAACAGTTCAGGTTGGTTTGGTTGGTTTGCATTCTTTATCTATTTTTCTGTGGGGTTTAATAGAGATGAGACGATAAAAGTACTTTAGGTTGGTTTGGTTGGTTTGCATTCTTTATCTGTTTTTCTGTGGGGTTTAATAGAGATGGGATGATTGGTGTTTAAGGAAAACTCTGGGAACTGAAAATAGTTCAGGTTGGTTTGCATTCTTTATCTGTTTTTCTGTGAGGTTTAATAGAGTTGATCAGTGTTTAAGGATGGAGAACAAGCTCCAAAAACTAAAAGTAGCTCAGGTTGGTTTGTTTGGTTTGCATTCTTTATGTGTTTTTCTGTGAGGTTTAATAGAGATGAGATGATTGGTGTTTAAGGATGGAGAACAAGCTCCAAAAACTAAAAGTAGCTCAGGTTGGTTTGGTTGGTTTGCATTCTTTATCTGCTTTTCTGTGAGGTTTAATAGAGATGATCAGTGTTTAAGGATGGAGTTAGGAGAACAAACTCTGGAAATTAAAAATAGTTCAGGTTGGTTTGCATTCTTTATCTACTTTTCTGTGAGGTTTAATAGAGATTGCATGATTGGTGTTTAAGGATGGAGAACAAGCTCCAAAAACTAAAAGTAGCTCAGGTTGGTTTGGTTGGTTTGCATTCTTCTTCTGTTTTTCTATGAGGTTTAATAGAGATGATCCAATCAGTGTTTAAGGATGGAGAACAAACCCTGGAAACTAAAAACAGTTCAGGTTGGTTTGGTTGGTTTGCATTCTTTATGTGTTTTTCTGTGAAGTTTATTAGAGATGAGAGGATCAGTGTTTAAGGATGGAGAACAAACCCCAAAAACTAAAAATAGTTCAGGTTGGTTTGTTTGGTTTGCATTCTTTATGTGTTTTTCTATGAGGTTTAATAGAGATGAGATGATTGGTGTTTAAGGATGGAGAACAAGCTCCAAAAACTAAAAGTAGCTCAGGTTGGTTTGGTTGGTTTGCATTCTTCTTCTGTTTTTCTATGAGGTTTAATAGAGATGATCAGTGTTTAAGGATGGAGTTAGGAGAACAAACCCTGGAAACTAAAAACAGTTCAGGTTGGTTTGGTTGGTTTACATTCTTTATCTATTTTTCTATGAGGTTTATGAGAGATGAGAGGATCAGTGTTTAAGGATGGAGAACAAACCATGGAAATTAAAAGTAGCTCAGGTTGGTTTGGTTGGTTTGCATTCTTTATCTGCTTTTCTGTGAGGTTTATTAGAGATGAGATTGGTGTTTAAGGATGGAGTTAAGAGAACAAACCCTGGAAAGTAAAAATAGTTCAAGATGTGCCAATTGAAACCATCAGGGCAATAAGAACAATTTAATTGAGGGGTTACAGTGAGGGTTCCAGCGTGGATTTCATCCCTCACATGGAATTCAGCCTGAAGCTGATGGTGATGGAGCACTGGGACACAGGATCATGGCGAAAAAGGAGATTAATTAACAAGCTTTCATGTTAATTTTTATTTGTCTGGAACTAAAGTGACGTGGCATTGATGGATGCTGAGGTGTTTGAAGAAAGGGTGGAATGAAGGGGAGAGCCCCACTGGTGATGGAATCAGGAGAACAATCACTGATTTTTTAGGAGGCTAAAACTGAGGTTCTTGACTGTCTAATTTTGTTTCTTTGTGATGGAATGAGGAGTTCAATCACTGATTTATTTTGGAAGCCTAAAACTGAGGTTCTTGACTCTTTAATTTCATTTCTTCGTGATGGAATGAGGAGCACGGGCACTGATTTTTGTAGAAGCCTAAAACTGAGGTTCTTGACTCTTTAATTTCATTACTTTGTGATGGAATCAGGAGCACAATCACTGATTTATTTTAGAAGCCTAAAACTGAGGTTCTCAACTGTTTAATTTCATTTCTTTCTGATGGAATGAGGACCATGGTCACTGATTTATTTTAGAAGCCTAAAACTGAGGTTCTTGAGTGTTTAATTTCATTTCTTTCTGATGGAATGAGGAGCACAATCACTGATTTATTTTGGAAGCCTAAAGCTGAGGTTCTTGACTCTTTAATTTCATTTCTTTCTGATGGAATGAGGAGTTCAATCACTGATTTATTTTAGAAAGCTGAAACTGAGGTTCTTGAGTGTTTAATTTCATTTCTTTCTGATGGAATGAGGAGCACAATCACTGATTTATTTTAGAAGCCTAAAGCTGAGGTGTTAGGAAGTGTCTGGGGTAGAGTTTTGAAGGCTCTTTGTGCCCATGGAGTTGAAGGGGTGGTGTCAGTGAGAGATTTGGGCTGAATTTTGGGGTTTTTAGCTAAAGCAGGCGGGCAGTGCCGAAGGGGCAGCGGGCAGGGCTGGGCACTGGAGGACTGGGGAGAACTCCGTGGTTTTTAACATCCCACCACAAACAGGAGGCACAGGGAAGCCCTTTCCCCCTCCTGCTTCATCCATCTCTCCACATTTGCCTCTCAACACCAAGCTATTAATAAACCTTTCATTTTTAGAGGGGAGAGAAAAAAAAAAAAAGAAGCTGCATTCCCCTCTCCGAAGGCATCTGTCACATCCCTGGATTCATTCCTTGTGGAATCCTTGGTGGGCTGAGATGGAGGGAAGGTTCTGGAGATGGGAGGCAAAGCCCTGATGCCTCTTTTGGGCTTAGCCAGAAGCAGAGACCGGACAAAATTGAAATAATAATAATAAAAGTAGATCTATTTAATGAAATCTATTTAATGAAAGGCAGATAAAGCTGCACCCAAAAATGGGCCATGGTTTTCAGGCAGGTACAGATTTGATCCATTTGCATATCAGGGGTTAATTCTCCAATTACAGCTTCAGGTAATGAAGTCATTTACCCCCAGTTTGCTCTCTGCAATTCACTTTTATTTCTATTTTTTGGTTTCTTTCTCTTATTTGAGGCTCTGGGGTGCCCCTGAATTCCAGGCCCAGAATTAAAGAATGGTTTTATCTGACCAAGATGTACGGACAAACGATGCCTTATGTGGAGTTTAGATCTCAAATGCAGGATTTGAAAAATACAAAAGCTAAAATCTTAATTCATCACCCCCCCCCAGCCCTGCTGACCTCAGACAGGACCTGGCTCTCCCCACAAACCCTGAATTCCCTTCTCTCCTCTTCCTTTTGTGGCCATGCCTTAGGATCTCCTTGCTGCTTCCAACACTCAGTGACTTTCCACAAAGAATTTGCTTTTTTTAAAGTCCATTAAAAAAGGCCCTTCTCTGAATCATCAGGAATTGCGAATCTGCTCGAATCATGGGAAGTTTTCCAAGATTTCTTTTCCCCCCGTCCTCTCTCTCTCTCTCTCTCTCCAGAAGGATTTGCATCACAGCTCTTTGCTTTTTGCAGCGTGCACGGGGACGAATCCGCTTTTCCCTGCAGGAGGACACGGTGATCTTGGTTTGTCTGAGGAAACTGAAACTGCATTTTAACAGAGCAGCTGAAGCTCCCAGCACCTGGAAATTGATGTTTAAAGGAGAAAAATGTGACCTGGAAACAGAATCATGGCACAGGGAACCACAGGGACTCACAACTCCTGGGTCTGTAGCCCAGCAATGGTTTTGTCCAAGGTGCTGCTCTTTCCTCTGCTCGGTTTGATTTTGTAGAATGGGAATCACAGAATTCCAGAATCCTTGAAGCTGGGAAAGAATTCCAGGATCTCCACCCAGCCCAGAGCACTGAGTGCCACCTCCAGGGTCATTTTAACAGAGCAGCTGAAGCTCCCAGCACCTGGAAATTGATATTTAAAGGAGAACCAGCGTGACCTGGAAACTGAACTGTGGCACTGGGAGCCACAGGGAGTCACAACTCCTGGGTCTGTAGCCCAGCAATGGTTTTGTCCAAGGTGCTGCTCTTTCCTCTGCTCAGTTTGATTTTGTAGAATGGGAATCACAGAATTCCAGAATCCTTGAAGCTGGGAAAGAATTCCAGGATTGAGTTCAACCTGTGACTGATCCCCACTGAGTGCCACCTCCAGGGTCATTTTAACAGAGCAGCTGAAGCTCCCACCAGCTGTAAATTGATATTTAAAGGAGAAAAATGTGACCTGGAAACAGAATCATGGCACAGGGAGTCACAGGGAGTCACAACTCCTGGGTCTGTAGCCCAGCAATGGTTTTGTCCAAGGTGCTGCTCTTTCCTCTGCTCGGTTTTGTTTTGTGAAATGGGAATCACGGAATTCCAGATTTCCAGAATCCTTGAAGGTGGAAAAGAACTCCAGGATCTCCACCCAGCCCAGAGCACTGAGTGCCATCTCCAGGGTCTGTGGTTGTGTCCAAGGTGCTGCTCTTTCCTCTGCTCAGTTTGATTTTGTAGAATGGGAATCACAGAATTCCAGAATCCTTGAAGCTGGGAAAGAATTCCAGAATTGAGTTCAACCTGTGACTGATCCCCACTGAGTGCCACCTCCAGGGTCATTTTGTCAGAGCAGCTGAAGCTCCCAGCACCTGGAAATTGATATTTAAAGGAGAAAAAATGTGACCTGGAAACAGAATCTTGGCACAGGGAGCCACAACTCCTGGGTCTGCGGTTGTGTCCAAGGTGCTGCTCTTTCCTCTGCTTGGTTTTGTTTTGTAAAATGGGAATCACAGAATCCCAGAATCCTTGAAGCTGGGAAAGAATTCCAGGATCTCCACCCAGCCCAGAGCACTGAGTGCCACCTCCAGGGTCATTTTAACAGAGCAGCTGAAGCTCCCAAGCAGCTGGAAATTGATCTTGAAGGAGAAACCAGCGGACCTGGTAGGGAGTCTCCCTTGTTACAGAACCAGGTGAAGGTGCAAAGGCTCCAGTTCTGAGGAAGCAGAAACCCCTGGATTTTTCTTTAATTTGAGACTGTAAATAAAGTTCAGGTGGATGGAATTCAGTGGGAAAAGGGAAGATTGTCCATGAGATCTGAGTACAAAGGTGACATTTCAATCTCTCACAGAAGCAGAAGGTGCTCCTACTTCCTTCAAAGGCTCCAGTTCTGAGGCAGCAGAAGATCCCCTGATTTTTTAGTTGAGACTGTAACAAATTCAGGTGGATGGAATTCAGTGGAAAAGGGAAGATTGTCCATGAGATCTGAGGTTGGGGTGGACATTTCCACATTTCCATTTCCTTCCCTACAGAAGCAGGTGAAGGTGCTCCCTGAAGGCTCCAATTTGAGGCAGCAGAAGATCCCTGATTTCTTTTGAGTTGAGACTGTAAATAAATTCAGGTGGATGGATTTCAATGGGAAAAGGAAGATTGTCCATGAGATCTGAGGTTGGGGCAGGGACATTTCAATTTCCTACAGAACCAGGTGAAAGGTGCTCCTTAAGCCTTCAAAAGGCTCCAGTCTCTGAGCAGCAGAAGATCCTCCCTGACCTTTTAGTTGAGACCTAAAATAAATTCAGGTGGATGGAATTCAATAGGAAAAGAAGATTGTCCATGAGCTCTGAGGTTGGGGGTGACATTTCCAATTCCCAGGTGAAGGTGCCCTGAAGGCTCCAGTTCTGAGGAAGCAGAAGATCCCTGGATTTCCTTTTGGAGTTGAGACTGTAAATAAATTCAGGTGGATGGAATTCAATGGGAAAAAAAGGAAGATTGTCCATGAGATCTGAGGCTGGGGCAGGACATCCGAGGTCACCCACGGGAGCACCTGAGGATCTCTCCCAGAGCTCCTCCTGGTGCTGCCAAGGGCAGGACTTGCAGCTCTGTGGGAGTCACATGTCAGCTTTGAAACGGGCCCTGTGGGTCCAGAATGTCACCTTGGGCTGTGTGGAAAACCACAGGGATGTGAGGGACCAGCTGCAGAGGCGCACGGCTGGCTCTGGGATGTGCCTCACCTGGGACTCTGCAAGGTCACTTCCACACCGCCCTCTGTGGTTTGTGTTTGGAGGCTCAAAACAGAGTGGGAAGAGTCAGAGCCATCTCAAAAATCAGCCTTTATTCTTTGGAACCATCTCAAAATGAGCTTTTTATTCTCTGAACCATCTCAAAAATCAGCTTTTTATTCTTCTGAACCATCTCAAAAAAATCAGCTTTCTGTTCTTTTCTGGGTCTCTGCTGTCTTTTCCAGGTCTTGAGCTTTCCATGAGGAGTTTTTGTTCCACCTCTGTCTCTCCAGTTGGCTTCAAAAGAGCAGGAGAAGAGTGGAAGAAAGAAGAGTGGAAGAGCAGGAAAGAGTGTGGGAAGAAAAGAGGAATAAAGGAGTTTGATTCCCTGGCAGTGGTGTCTCCACCTCTCCAGGCAGGATGGAATGTGATGGAGCCATGCAGGAAAAGCAAGCGTGGGAAGGAAAAAGAGGGAATAAAAGGAGTTTGGAATGTGATGGAGCTGCAGGAAAAGGAGTGGAGGAAGGAAAAGAAGGAAAGAAGAAGGATTGGGATTCCCGGTGTCCCAGTCCCTTCCAGGTGTTGGAGTGTGATGGAGCTGTGTGAAAGCAAAGAAAAGAGGGAATAAAGGAGTTTGGAAATGTGATGAAGCTGCAGGAAAGCGAGTGGAGGGAAGGAAAGAGGGAATAAAGGAGTTTGATTCCCTGGCAGGTGTCCCCAGTCCTCTCCAGGTGATGCAGCCTGCCTGGGTGTGGCTGTGGATTCAGGCAGGCTGGGATCAGAATGCCAAGTGTGGAATTTGCCCCATCTCCTGATTTATCTGCAGCCTCTCCTGGTGGGGGAGAGGGTGGGGAATTCTCACTCTTGCAGAGTGGATTTTGCACAGATCTTTAAAACTTAAAACCAGTTTTTATTTATTTGTTTATTTATTTATTTATTTATTTATTTTATTTCTCAGTATTCCACACTGAACCACCACCTTTTCAAAGGAATCTTTCAGGAAGGTTTTATTTGATTAATTAAAACCCTACAGATTTTTCTGCTCTGGGATGTAAAACAAGAGGTTAAGAACAAGAGAACAAAGTAAGGCTGATAATTTCTTTTGATTCCCCCACAATCTTTTCAGTGGTGAAGAATAAATTACTAAGGAAGAATTTCAGTTCCTGGGGCAAGTCCAGCTCTCCCCCTCAGCACCTAAACCCCTTTCCTCTCTGTGAGCTGCTCCTCAGGGACTGGCTGTGTCCATAATTGTGCTCCATGACTTTGCTGTAAATCACTTTTCCAGCAGCTCCAGAGCCTGTCTCAGGTGGCACCAGGAAGTCACTGTGTCCCTGCTGCAGGAATTTGCTCCCATCTGTTCTGAGGCTCTTCCTAAAGCTGTTTTCTGCTCAGATCTCCTGCCCACTCTCAACTCCCTGCCAGCCGTTGCAGAGCTGCTCAGTGGAAAAGCTGCAGGAAGCAGGGATGTGTTCAATTCAATTTTTAAACCTTCCTGGAGCTGGGATGAATTTTGCTAACCCTCGGTCGCCTTCGTCAAGCGCTGTCCTTCTGCAGATTGATTTAGAGAATTTATCTTTTGGGATTTTCCTCTTTTCATGAGATCCGTTTCCAAGGTTTTGATGATTCGAAGGGAAATTAAAGGTGGTGGGAGTTTCTTTTCACAGCTCTAACAGCAAAGGAGGCTTTGGGGGAAGTCCAAGCAGACACAAATCCATCTCAAACTGACTGCAAAATACCTTTTCCAGGTACCACCTCCCTCTGAGTTTTGGGCTTTGCTTCCAGCACATCCAAAAGCTCTTAAGGATGTTCTTGGCCTGACCCAGAAAAACGTTTTAAGAGCTCTCGCAGCCATTTTGAATGGAGTTTGAATATGTCAGCAGCAGACCAGAAACTCAGGGAGGGTCTAGATTGCCAAACATTTCTTGGCTTTTTGGCTTTTCTTTGTATCGATGAGGCCGGAAGCTGAGATTCACCAGGATTTTTGATGGGATGCACTGGGAGCTCGGAAGGCCACATCGATGAGCAGACTGAACTGGGACACCTCATGGGTGTCGGGCGGTGCTGGAGAGGCCCGGGCTTGATGTGGGATTTACAGGCAGGAGTAATTCAAGAAGATTTGTGGTGTAAAAGGAGAATACCTGGGCAGAGCACAAACAAGGAGAGTCACGCAACAGGCGAGGACTGAGAGAGCAAGGAGGGCTGGAGTTTCCAGGTTTGCTTCATAAGGGATGATGAAAACTAGATTTCCATGGAAAGGGTGGTCAGGCTTTGAAGGGCTGCCCAGGGAGGTTTGGAGTCGCTGTCCTTGAAATACAAGGGAATTCCCTACAATTTGTGTGCTCAGTGGGATTGCTCACAAGTTCCACTCGGTCTCCAGGTCTTTTCCAACCTCAGGGATTCTGGAATTCTGTGAGTTCCATGTCTTGTGCTGAGACAAAGGGGCTCCAGTTTTTGTGTGGGGCTGAGTTTTGGGTTGTTCCACCTCCCTGAAGCCCCACACACATTCCTGCATCTCCAGGGAAGGATGCTTTTATTCCTGGCTTGGTGGATTTGGCTGAACAAGCCCCAGGCTCTGCTCTGGGCTGAGTGATTGCTCACAAGTTGGGCACGGAGATCTTGGAGATCTTTTCCAACCTCAGGGATTCTGGAATTCTGTGAGTTCCATGTCTTGTGCTGAGACAAAGGGGCTCCAGTTTTTGTGTGGGGCTGAGTTTTGGGTTGTTCCACCTCCCTGAAGCCCCACACACATTCCTGCATCTCCAGGGAAGGATGCTTTTATTCCTGGCTTGGTGGATTTGGCTGAACAAGCCCCAGGCTCTGCTCTGGGCTGAGTGATTGCTCACAAGTTGGGCACGGAGATCTTGGAGATCTTTTCCAACCTCAGGGATTCTGGAATTCTGTGAGTTCCATGTCTTGTGCTGAGACAAAGGGGCTCCAGTTTTTGTGTGGGGCTGAGTTTTGGGTTGTTCCACCTCCCTGAAGCCCCACACACATTCCTGCATCTCCAGGGAAGGATGCTTTTATTCCTGGCTTGGTGGATTTGGCTGAACAAGCCCCAGGCTCTGCTCTGGGCTGAGTGATTGCTCACAAGTTGGGCACGGAGATCTTGGAGATCTTTTCCAACCTCAGGGATTCTGGAATTCTGTGAGTTCCATGTCTTGTGCTGAGACAAAGGGGCTCCAGTTTTTGTGTGGGGCTGAGTTTTGGGTTGTTCCACCTCCCTGAAGCCCCACACACATTCCTGCATCTCCAGGGCAAGGATGGTTTTATTCCTGGCTTGGTGGATCTGAACAATCCCCAGGCTCTGCTCTGGGCTGGGTGGGGATTGCTCACAAGTCAAACACGGAGATCTTGGAGGTCTTTTCCAACCTCAAGGATTCTGGAGTTCTGGGATGTTACAGCAGAGCCAAATTCCTGAGTCAGGCCTTGTGCAGGAGCTGCTGGAAGTGGGAGTTCCATGGGATCCCTCTCTGAGTTTTGGGTTGTTCCACCTCCCTGAGGCCCCACACGCATTCCTGCATCTCCGGGGTGAGGATGGTTTTATTCCTGACTTGCTGGATCTGAACAATCCACAGGCTCCATCATTTCCTGTGGAAAACAGAGACAGGGTGGAACTGAGCCACCTCTGGGAGCTGCTGAGTGGGGTTTGGGACATTCCTGCCTCCCTCCAGCTCACCTTGTCCCACAGGTGATGCTCAGCAGAGTCACCTTGGAGATTTCATTGCTCAAAATTGCTCAAAAGAGAGAATTGGGAGATTCCTGTGCTGAGGACACAGCAGGAGCCGGGAGAATCCTGGTGGGGCGATGAGCCTCCTGCTCCAGAGCAAAAAGCAGATTTAAAAACGACAGGGATGCGAGTCCTGGAAAGTTTGTGGTGCCAGGGAAGTGGGGGGAGAGCTGATTCCTTGAACTGAGCGTCCCCTGAGCGCTCTGTAATGGCAACTTTGCAAAACCTCGTGGGCCTTTTAGGAGCTTTTTCCACGCCAGGGTGATCTGGTCATTAATTCTTGATGCTGCAATTTCAGAGCTGTCTGTAAAGTGCTTTTGGTGGGGATGCATTAGTGCCTCTGCTAACGACCCTTCCTCTCCTGATGCTGAACCACATTTTGATTTCCTTTGCAAATAATTCCCTGCTCCGTGGTCTGATGGAGCCGAACGAGCTCCAGACACGAGGTTTCATTGACGAGGGTGGGAATGACAAATCTCCCAGGAGTGGATCTCCTGGGGAAGCCTGTGCTGGCAGAGAGCCCTGCTGCATTCCCTGGGGCTGGGCTCTGCGAGCTCGGGGCTGTGCCAGCCGGGCCTTGGAGACCGGGCCGAGCTCTGGGGCCGTCCTGGAGAGGATCAAAATGGGATAAGAGGTGCCAGGGAAAGGCTTTGGGCTTCTCACTGTGCACACAGATTGCTGTTCTGCCTTGGAGGTGATGGGTGGGAGCTTTGGGTGGGCTGGCGTGAAGCACCCACGGACCCAGGTGTGCCCTGGTGCAGCTCCTGGTGCCAGGTGTGTCCTGGTGCTGCTCCTGGTGCCAGGTGTGTCCTGGTGCTGCTCCTGGATCCAGGTGTGTCCTGGTGCTGCTGCTCCTGGTGCTGCTCCTGGATCCAGGTGTGTCCTGGTGCTGCTGCTGGTGCCAGGTGTGTCCTGGTGCTGCTCCTGGTGCCAGGTGTGCCCTGGTGCAGCTCCTGGATCCAGGTGTGTCCTGGTGCTGCTCCTGGATCCAGGTGTGCCCTGGTGCTGCTCCTGGTGCTGCTCCTGGTGCCAGGTGTGTCCTGGTGCTGCTCCTGGTGCCAGATGTGCCCTGGTGCTGCTCCTGGATCCAGGTGTGTCCTGGTGCTGCTGCTGGTCCCAGATGTGCCCTGGTGCAGCTCCTGGATCCAGGTGTGTCCTGGTGCTGCTCCTGCTGGTGCCAGGTGTGCCCTGGTGCTGCTCCTGGTGCTTCTCCTGGTGCTGCTGGTGGTGCCAGGTGTGTCCTGGTCCTTCTCCTGGTGCTGTTCCTGGTGCTGGGTGTGCAGGTGTACACCTGTATTGAGACCATGATTCACACCTGTATGGTGTCCATGGCTCACACCTGTATGGTGTCCATAATTCACACCTGTATGGTGTCCATAATTCACACCTGTATGGTGACCATAATTCACACCTGTATGGTGTCCATGGCTCACACCTGTATGGTGTCCATGGCTCACACCTGTATGGTGTCCATGGCTCACACCTGTATGGTGTCCATAATTCACACCTGTATGGTGTCCATGATTCACACCTGTATGGTGTCCATAATTCACACCTGTATGGTGTCCATAATTCACACCTGTATGGTGTCCATGATTCACACCTGTATGGTGTCCATAATTCACACCTGTATAGTGTCCATAATTCACACCTGTACGGTGTCCATAATTCACACCTGTATGGTGTCCATGATTCACACCTGTATGGTGTCCATGGCTCACACCTGTATGGTGTCCATAATTCACACCTGTATGGTGTCCACAATTCACACCTGTATGGTGTCCATAATTCACACCTGTATGGTGTCCATAATTCACACCTGTATGGTGTCCATGGCTCACACCTGTATGGTGTCCATGATTGACACCTGTATGGTGTCCATGGCTCACACCTGTATGGTGTCCATAATTCACACCTGTATGGTGTCCATGGCTCACACCTGTATGGTGTCCATAATTCACACCTGTATTGAGGCCATGATTCACACCTGTATGGTGTCCATGGCTCACACCTGTATGGTGACCATGGCTCACACCTGTATGGTGTCCATAATTCACACCTGTATGGTGTCCATGATTGACACCTGTATGGTGTCCATAATTCACACCTGTATTGAGGTCATGATTCACACCTGTATGGTGTCCATGGCTCACACCTGTATGGTGTCCATAATTCACACCTGTATGGTGTCCATGGCTCACACCTGTATGGTGTCCATAATTCACACCTGTATGGTGTCCATGGCTCACACCTGTATGGTGTCCATAATTCACACCTGTATTGAGGCCATGATTCACACCTGTATGGTGTCCATGGCTCACACCTGTATGGTGACCATGGCTCACACCTGTATGGTGTCCATAATTCACACCTGTATGGTGTCCATGATTGACACCTGTATGGTGTCCATAATTCACACCTGTATGGTGTCCATGATTGACACCTGTATGGTGTCCATGATTCACACCTGTATGGTGTCCATGGCTCACACCTGTATGGTGTCCATAATTCACACCTGTATGGTGTCCATGATTCACACCTGTATGGTGTCCATGGCTCACACCTGTATGGTGTCCATAATTCACACCTGTATGGTGTCCACAATTCACACCTGTATGGTGTCCATAATTCACACCTGTATGGTGTCCATGATTCACACCTGTATGGTGTCCATGATTCACACCTGTATGGTGTCCTGTATGGTGTCCATAATTCACACCTGTATGGTGTCCATGATTCACACCTGTATGGTGTCCATGGCTCACACCTGTATGGTGTCCACAATTCACACCTGTATGGTGTCCATAATTCACACCTGTATGGTGTCCATGATTCACACCTGTATGGTGTCCATGCTGACACCTGTATGGTGTCCATAATTCACACCTGTATGGTGTCCATAATTCACACCTGTATGGTGTCCATAATTCACACCTGTATGGTGTCCATGGCTCACACCTGTATGGTGTCCATGGCTCACACCTGTATGGTGTCCATGGCTCACACCTGTATGGTGTCCATGATTGACACCTGTATGGTGTCCACAATTCACACCTGTATTGCAGCTCATGGGACCTTCCTAATGCAGATTATTTTTTTAAAAAAAGAACAGAAAATGCCATTTTTTTCACCTGGAATTTTTATTTATTTTCTACAATTCCTGCTTTGATTTCCCTGCATTAATTCTCTCTCCTTCTCTCTCTCTCTCTCTTTTCTCTGCAGACCTTTGTAGTCCTAAACAGAGGGAAAACACTCTTCCGATTTAGTGCCACACCTGCCTTGTACATTTTAAGTCCTTTTAACCTGTTTAGAAGAATAGCTATTAAAATTTTGATACATTCATATCCTTTTTATTGCTGGGTTACCTTCGGGTGTGCCTTGAAAGTCTCTTACCTGTTGAGTTCTGCTGGGTTCACACGGGAGAATTCCAGCCCTGCACCTGCAGATGTGGGCTGGCCTCAGAACATGGAAAAAAATATGGAAAAAATCCAGGTTTTAGGGGATGAAAAATCAGATTTTTAGCCACATCCAATGTTCTTGAGGCTGATGAGTTTTGGAACAGGTGAGGGTTAAGGTTGTGAAGGAGAGCAAGGATTCAGGAGCTGCTGAAATGCTTAAATGGAATTAAAATATGTAGAAATAAGTGCTGAAATATTATCTAGAAATTAGTAGTAAATATTATCTAGAAAATAATAATATATTCTATTAATATTATATTATTATGTATAATATATTATATATTATAATACAATGTATAAGTTGAGTTTTGCTGAGTTCACACAGGAGAATTCCAGCCCTGCACCTGCAGATGTGGGCTGGCCTCAGAACATGGAAAAAAATATGGAAAAAATCCAGGTTTTAGGGGATGAAAATTCAGATTTTTAGCCACATCCAATGAGGTGAAATTCTTTATTTCCCCTGTTCTTGAGGTGGATGAGTTTTGGAACAGGTGAGGCTTGAGGTTGTGAAGGAGAGCGAGGATTTAGGAGCTGCTGAAATGCTTAAATGGAATTAAAATGTATGGAAATAAATGCTGAAATATTATATAGTAATTAGTAATATAAATTATCCAGAAAATAATAATATATTCTATTAATATTATGTTATTATATATAATATATTATATATTTTAATACAATATATGAGTTGAGTTCTGCTGGGTTCACACGGGAGAATTCCAGCCCTGCACCTGCAGATGTGGGCGGGCCTCAGAACATGGAAAAAAATATGGAAAAAATCCAGGTTTTAGGGGATGAAAAATCAGATTTTTAGCCACATCCTCAATGTTCTTGAGGTGGATGAGTTTTGGAACAGGTGTGGGTTAAGGTTGTGAAGGAGAGAGAGGCTTTAGGAGCTGCTGAAATGCTTAAATGGAATTAAAATGTATGGAAATAAGTGCTGAAATATTATCTAGAAATTAGTAATAAATATTATCTAGAAAATAATAATATATTAATAACATATGAATAAAATACTGCTATATATAATATATTATATATTATAATACAATGTATAAGTTGAGTTTGCTGAGTTCACACAGGAGAATTCCAGCCCTGCACCTGCAGATGTGGGCTGGCCTCAGAACATGGAAAAAAATATGGAAAAAATCCAGGTTTTAGGGGATGAAAATTCAGATTTTTAGCCACATCCTCAATGTTCTTGAGGTGGATGAGTTTTGGAACAGGTGAGGGTTAAGGTTGTGAAGGAGAGCAAGGCTTTAGGAGCTGCTGAAATGCTTAAATGGAATTAAAATATGTGGAAATAAGTGCTGAAATGTTATATAGTAATTAGTAATATAAATTATCCAGAAAATAATAATATATTCTATTAATATTATGTTATTATATATAATATATTATATATTTTAATATAATATATGAGTTGAGTTTTGCTGAGTTCACATGGGAGAATTCCAGCCCTGCACCTGCAGATGTGGGCTGGCCTCAGAACATGGAAAAAAATCTGGAAAAAATCCAGGTTTTAGGGGATGAAAATTCAGATTTTTAGCCACTTTCAGTGAAGGGAAATTCTTTATTTCCCCTGTTCTTGAGGTGGATGAGTTTTGGAACAGGTGAGGGTTAAGGTTGTGAAGGAGAGAGAGGCTTTAGGAGCTGCTGAAATGCTTAAATGGAATGAAAATGTATGGAAATAAATGCTGAAATATTATCTAGAAATTAATAATAAATATTATCTAGAAAATAATAATATATCAATAACTTTATATTAATAAAATACGGCTATATATAATATATATTTTAATACAATGTATAAGTTGAGTTTTGCTGAGTTCACACGGGAGAATTCCAGCTCTGCACCTGCAGATGTGGGCTGGCCTCAGAACATGGAAAAAAATATGGAAAAAATCCAGGTTTTAGGGGATGAAAATTCAGATTTTTAGCCACATCCAATGTTCTTGAGGTGGATGCGTTTTGGAACAGGTGAGGCTTGAGGTTGTGAAGGAGAGCGAGGCTTTAGGAGCTGCTGAAATGCTTAAATGGAATTAAAATGTATGGAAATAAATGCTAAAATCTTATCTAGAAATTAATAATATATTCTATTAATAATAGATTATTATATATAATATATTATATATTTTAATACAATATATGAGTTGAGTTTTGCTGAGTTCACGTGGAAGAATTCCAGCCCTGCACCTGCAGATGTGGCCTCAGAACATGGAAAAAATCCAGGTTTTAGTGGATGAAAAAAGATACTGAAATAAATCCTAAAATATTACCTAGAAATAACATAAACAAATGAAATTCAGATAAATTAAACGAATTAATTAAATCCATTACATTTCTAGAAATAAATTAAATTAACAATAGAAATTATCCAGAACGTGCCTGATGAAAGCATTTTCATTTACACCCCCCGGACAATTAGTGAATCATTTGTGACCTGGGAATCCTTGCATTTTCCTGCAGTCAGGAAATTTTGGGAACTTTCAGGATATAAACTCCCATTTTTTCCCTCCTTGACTCCATCCCACAGTATTTAGCATGATCATTATGTGCACTATTTTGACCAACTGTGTATTCATGACTTTTAGTAACCCTCCTGAATGGTCCAAAAACGTGGAGTGAGTACCAATTATTGCGATTAAAACCCAAACCTCGTCCTTGTCACAGCCTCCCAAAACCCTGAGCTTCCTCCCTATTCCTCCCTGCATGAAAAACCTCAATTTTGGAGCCGTTTATTTTGATTCAAATCCTTTAAAATTCATAATTCACCTTTTTTTTCTCCATGAATTTCCTTCCTATTCCTCCCTGCATGAAAAATCTCATTTTTGGAGCCGTTTATTTCGATTCAAATCCTTTAAAATTCATAATTCACCTTTCTTTTTTTAATTAATTTCCTCCCTATTCCTCCCTGCCTGAAAAATCTCCTTTTTGGAGCTGTTTATTTCAATTAAAATCCTTTTAAATTCATAATTCACCTTTCTTTTTTCCATGAATTTCTTCCCTATTCCTCCCTGCCTGAAAAATCTCATTTTTGGAGCCATTTATTTCAATTAAAATGCTTTAATTCACCTTTTTTTCATTAAATTCCTCCCTATTCCTCCCTGCTCAAAAAATCCTCATTTTTGGAGCCGTTTATTTCAATTAAATTCACATTTTTTTCATTAAATTCCTCCCTATTCCTCCCTGCCTGAAAAATCTCATTTTTGGAGCCATTTATTTCGATTCAAATCCTTTTAAATTCATAATCCACCTTTTTTTTTTCATGAATTTCTTCCCTATTCCTCCCTGCTCAAAAAATCTCAATTTTGGAGCAGTTTATTTCAATTAAATTGCTTTAATTCACCTTTTTTTCATTAATTTCCTCCCTGCCTGAAAAATCTCATTTTTGGAGCCGTTTATTTCAATTCAAATCCTTTTAAATTCATAATTCACCTTTCTTTTTTTCATTAAATTCCTCCCTGCACGAAAAACCTCATTTTTGCAGCCATTTATTTCAATTAAATTGCTTTAATTCCCCTTTTTCTCATTAATTTCCTCCCTGCCTGAAAAACCTCAATTTTGAAGCCATTTATTTCAATTAAAATGCTTTAATTCACCTTTTTTTTCATTAAAATTTCCCCCCTATTCCTCCCTGCTCAAAAAATCCTCATTTTTGGAGCCGTTTATTTCGATTCAAATCCTTTTAAATTCATAATTCACTTGGTTTTTTTTCATGAATTTCCTCCCTGCCTGAAAAAATCTCAATTTTGGAGCCGTTTATTTCGATTAAAGTGCTTTAATTCACCTTTTTTTTCATTAAAATTTCCCCCCTATTCCTCCCTGCTCAAAAAATCCTCATTTTTGGAGCTGTTTATTTTGATTCAAATCCTTTTAAATTCATAATTCACCTTTCTTTTTTTCTTTAAATTCCTCCCTGCCTGAAAAACCTCATTTTTGGAGCCGTTTATTTCAATTAAAGTGCTTTAATTCACCTTTTCTTCATGAATTTCCTCCCTGCCTGAAAAATCTCATTTTTGGAGCCGTTTATTTCGATTCAAATCCTTTTAAATTTATAATTCACCTTTCTTTTTTTCATTAAATTCCTCCCTGCACGAAAAACCTCAATTTTGCAGCCATTTATTTCAATTAAAGTGCTTTAATTCACCTTTTCTTCATGAATTTCCTCCCTATTCCTCCCTGCCTGAAAAATCTCATTTTTGGAGCCATTTATTTTGATTCAAATCCTTTTAAATTCATAATTCACTTGGTTTTTTTTCATGAATTTCCTCCCTATTCCTCCCTGCTCAAAAAATCTCAATTTTGGAGCAGTTTATTTCAATTAAATTGCTTTAATTCACCTTTTTTTCATTAATTTCCTCCCTGCCTGAAAAACCTCAATTTTGCAGCCGTTTATTTCAATTCAAATGCTTTAATTCCCCTTTTTTTCCTTTAAATTTCAATGCCTTTTCCAGGTACACCTTCACCGGGATTTATACCTTTGAATCACTCGTGAAAATCATTGCCAGAGGTTTCTGTATAGATGGCTTCACCTTCCTGAGGGATCCCTGGAACTGGCTGGATTTCAGCGTCATCATGATGGCGTGAGTTCATTCATTCCAAGGATTTCTGGGCCTTTGGGGTCGGAAGGAAAAAGGAAATCCTGGAAAACTCCCAATGAATCCCTTCGGTTTTTTCCAAGGAAAGGTTGAACCTGGTGGGATTTCAGCTCTAAAGTGCAGCGGAGTGGAGTTCATGGAGCTGCTGGGAGAAAATAAATGGGGTTTTGGGAAAATTGGATTGAGGTTTTAGAGGATTTTGGGGAAATTGTGTTAAGATCTGAGGTTTTAAAGGATTTGGGGAAAATTGCATTGATTAAGATTTTAGATTTTATAGGATTTTGGGAAAATTGCATTGAGATTTGAGGTTTTAGAGGATTTTGGGAAAATTGCATTGATTGATCCAAGATTTGAGGTTTTATAGGATTTTGGGGAAATTGTGTTAAGATCTGAGGTTTTAAAGGATTTTGGGAAAATTGCATTGATTAAGATTTTGGGTTTTATAGGATTTTGGGAAAATTACATTGATTAAGATTTGAGGTTTTATAGGATTTTGGGAAAATTGCATTGATCCAAGATTTGAGGTTTTATAGGATTTTGGGAAAATTGCATTGATTAAGATTTGAGGTTTTAGAGGATTTTATAAAAATTGCATTGATTGATAGAAGATTTTAGATTTTATAGGATTTTGTGAAAATTGCATTGATTAAGATTTTAGGTTTTATAGGATTTTGGGAAAATTACATTGATCCAAGATTTGAGGTTTTATAGGATTTTGGGGAAATTCCCTTGATTAAGATTTGAGGTTTTATAGGATTTTATAAAAATTGCATTGATTGATAGAAGATTTTAGATTTTATAGGATTTTGTGAAAATTACATTGATTAAGATTTGAGGTTTTATAGGATTTTGGGAAAATTGTGTTAAGATTTGAGGTTTTAAAGGATTTTGGGAAAATTGCCTTGATTAAGATTTGAGGTTTTATAGGATTTTATAAAAATTGCATTGATTGATAGAAGATTTTAGATTTTATAGGATTTTGTGAAAATTACATTGATTAAAATTTTAGGTTTTATAGGATTTTGGGAAAATTGCATTGATTGATCCAAGATTTGAGGTTTTAGAGGATTTTGGGAAAATTGCCTTAAGATTTAGGTTTTATAGGATTTTGTGAAAATTACATTAATTAAAATTTTAGATTTTATAGGATTTTGTGAAAATTGCCTTGATTAAGATTTTGGGTTTTATAGGATTTTATAAAAATTGCATTGATTAAGATTTAAGTTTTTATAGGATTTTGGGAAAATTGCATTGATTAAGATTTGAGGTTTTATAGGATTTTATAAAAATTGCATTGATTGATCCAAGATTTGAGGTTTCAGAGGGGCAGATCAGCATAGGAACCAAATATCTTTAAATTCCATTTACCACCCCTTCCCCCTTGGGCTGGGGCTGGAGGTTGGACTGTGATTAACCCATTAATAACCCATTAATAACCCATTAATAACCTGTTAATAAGCAGTTAATAAGACAAGGAAACACTTTGATTTTCCTTCCTCGTTCTTTTCCCTTGGGCTGGATTGGACATGTCTGAAATCCACCCTCAATTCCTGGTTTTTCCCATATTTCCCTGAGCTGATCCTGCCTCAGGCTTAGTCCTGCTGATGAACCCATTAATAACCTGTTAATAACCCATTAATAACCCATGAATAAGCAGTGGAAAAGGAAACTCTTGATTTTCCTTCCTCGTTCTTTTCCCTTGTGCTGGATTTTGCCGATACTGAGGATCCTGGGTCTGAAATCCACCCTCAGTTCCTGGTTTTTCCCATATTTCCCTGAGCTGATCCTGCCTCAGGTTTAGTCCTGCTGATGAACCCGTTAATAACCCATTAATAACCTGTTAATAAGCAGTTATTATTAACCCATTTCCCACGAAAAGGAGCCACTTTGATTTTCCTTCCTCGTTCTTTTCTCTTGAGTTGGATTTTGCCGATACTGAGGATCCTGGGTCTGAAATCCACCCTCAATTCCTGGTTTTTCCCATATTCATCCTGCTGATGAACCCATTAATAACCCATTAATAACCTGTTAATAAGCAGTTAATAAGAAAAGGAACCACTTTGATTTTCCTCCCTCGTTCTTTCCTCTTGGGCTGGATTTTGCTGATGTTGAATGAAACCTTCCCGTGGCTCACAAACAAACCCTGAAGCGTAAAGGATTAAAAATGGAGGATGCTAATTAAAATGAAGGATGCTAATTAAATGGAAGGATGTTAATCAAAGCAGAAGATGATGATGATGATGATGATGTTTTTCTTGAGAAAACCTGAAGAGAATACACCTGAAATTCCTGATCTGAGGTGATCACACAATCATGGAATGGTTTGGGTTGGGAGGGACCTCAAAGCTCATCCAGTCCCACGGGCAGGGACAGCTCCCACTGCCCCAGGTTGGCCAGGGTGGTGTCACCAAGTGTCCTCAAATATTTGTCACTTTTACAATTGTCTTCCTCTGCAGAGATGGCAAAATTTTGAGTTCTCCATAGGACTGTGAAGTTTGGGGCACCACAATATAAAAAAAGATCTGAAGGTGTTGGAGAGGGTCAGGGAGAAGGGACCTCAAAACTCATCCAGTCCCATGGGCAGGGACAGCTCCCACTGTCCCAGGTTGCTCAGGGTGGTGTCACCAAGTGTCCTCAAATATTTGACACTTTTACAGTTGTCTTCCTCTGCAGAGATGGCAGAATTTCGAGTTCACTGTAGGATTTTTGGAAGTTTGAGGCACCACAGTGTAAAAAATGATCTGAAGGTGTTGGAGAGGGTCAGGGACAAGGGACCTTAAAGGTCATCCAGTCCCACAGGCAGGGACAGCTCCCACTGTCCCAGGTTGGCCAGGGTGGTGTCACCAAGTGCCTCAAATATTTGACACTTTTACAGTTGCTTTCTTCTACAGAGATGGCAGAATTTCAAGTTCTCCATAGGACTGTGAAGTTTTGGGGACCACAGTATAAAAAAAGATCTAAAGGTGTTGGAGAGGGTCAGGGACAAGGGACCTTAAAGCTCATCCAGTCCCACGGGCAGGGACAGCTCCCACTGCCTCAGGTTGGCCAGGGTGGTGTCACCAAGTGTCCTCAAATATTTGACACTTTTACAATTGTCTTCCTCTGCGGAGATGGCAGAATTTCGAGTTCTCTGTAGGATTGTGTGAGGTTTGGGGCATCACAATATCAGAAAGATCTGAAGGTGTTGGAGAGGGTCCAGAGGAGGGAGAAGGGGATGGGGAAGGCTCTGGAGGAGCAGCTGAGGGCACTGGGTCTGTTCAGCTGGAGAAGAGGCTGAGGGGACACTCAGTGGGGGCTGCAGCTCCATCCCTGATCTCTGCTCCCTGTGACAGTGACAGGACACGAGGGGACAGCTGGAGCTGGGTTAGGTGGGAGATCAGGGAAAGGTTCTTCACCCAGAGAGGGGGCTCAGGCACTGGACAGGCTCCCCAGGGAATGGGCACAACCCCAAGGCTGCCAGAGCTCCAGGAAGGTTTGGACACCACTCCCAGGGATGCCCAGGCTGGGATTCTTGGACTGGATGACCCTCGTGGGTCCCTCCCAACTCAGAACATTCCATGATTCCAGCTGAGGATGATTCCAGCTGAGGATGATTCCATCCCTGGACCTGGGTGAGCCGATTGAGGAGCAGAGAGACTTAAACCACACTTCACAACTTCCTCTCTCTCCTTTCAATCCCGAATCGTTTTAAACCACAACCTCTTCCCTACAAGCAAACAATTAAAACAAAAAAGCGACCCCGACGGTGCCATTAACTCTGGTTTAATTCTGCAGGTATATAACAGAGTTTGTAAACCTAGGCAATGTTTCAGCTCTGCGCACTTTCAGGGTTCTGAGAGCTTTGAAAACTATTTCTGTAATTCCAGGTAAGGCGGCCCTCTCTTGCTGTTTAGCTGTCGGGTACAGGCCCCCCCTGTGAGTGATGTATTGCTTTGTCCCGTAGTTGTTGTTTTCTTTTTGGTGTGTGGTATCGTTATGGTGGGGTTTTTTTTTTTTTGGTTTGGTTTTGTTTTGTTTTGTTTTTTTGTTGTTGTTGTGTGACCTCCCTCATTGCAGATATGTCACAGAGTTTGTGGACCTTGGGAATGTCTCAGCATTGAGAACTTTCAGAGTTCTCCGAGCTTTGAAAACTATCTCTGTGATTCCAGGTGAGAGTCGTTCAGCATTGAAGAAAGGCTGGGCTTGCTGTTGTGTCTCCTCTCCATGTTTTCGCCTCCCATTCCTGCGCTGCTCATTCCACAGGATTGGGTTTTTTTTGGATGGGATTTGCGTTCTGTGGAACAGAGCAGAGTTTGAAATCAAGGCCATCCAATTATGGGATGAGCAGGCTGTCACTCCATATTTTCTATCCCTTTGTATGCACATTTCATACTGATTTTTAAGCCAGGCTTAAAGGTTTAATTCCAGATTTACAGTTTAATTCCTCAGGAATGGGATTTTTTGGATGGGATTTGCAGTCTGTGGAACAGAGCAGAGTTTGAAATCAAGGCCATCCAATTATGGGATGAGCAGGCTGTCACTCCATATCTTCTATCCCTTTGTATGGACATTTCATACTGATTTTTAAGCCAGGCTTTAAAGTTTAATTCCAGATTAAATGGGTCAGGCTCATTCCTCAGGAATGGGATTTTTTGGATGGGATTTGCAGTCTGTGGAACAGAGCACTTTGAGCCATCCAATTATGGGATGAGCAGGCTGTCACTCCATACTTTCCTATCCCTTTGTATGCACATTTCATACTGATTTTTAAGCCAGGCTTAAAGGTTTAATTCCAGATTTACAGTTTAATTCCTCGGGAATGGGATTTTTTGGATGGGATTTGCAGTCTGTGGAACAGAGCAGAGTTTGAAATCAAGGCCATCAAATTATGGGATGAGGAGGCTGGCACTCCATACTTTTCTATCCCTTTGTGTGCACATTTCATACTGATCTCTGGAACTAAAGCCAGGCTTAAAAGTTTAATTCCAGATGAAAAGGATCAGGATCATTCCTCAGGACTGGGATTTTTTAGATGGGATTTGCAGTCTGTGGAACAGAGCACTTTGAAATCAAGGCTCCAGAGCCACCAAATTATGGGATGAGCAGGCTGGCACTCCATACTTTTCTGTCCCTTTGTGTGCATATTTCACACAGTATTTAAGCCAGGCTTTAAAGTTTAATTCCAGATTTAAAGAATCAGGCTCATTCCTCAGGAATGGGGCTGGGATTGTTTTGGATGGGATTTGCAGTCTGTGGAACGGAGCACTTTGAAATCAAGGCTCCTGGGCCATCACATAATGAGCCATTATCCCAACCACCAGACCAGTTTAACCACAGCCACTGGACCAGTTTAATAACAGCCACTAGACCAGTTTAACCATAGCCACTGGACCAGTTTAATAACAGCCACTAGACCGGTTTAACCATTGGCACTAGACCAGTTTAACCATAGCCACTGGACCAGTTTAATAACAGCCACTAGACCAGTTTAATCCCAGCCACTAGACCAGTTTAGGCACAGCCACTAGACCAGTTTAACCACAGCCACTAGACCAGTTTAACCACAGCCACTAGACCAGTTTAACCACAGCCACTAGACCAGTTTAACCACAGCCACTAGACCAGTTTAATAACAGTCACTAGACCAGTTTAGACACAGCTACTAGACCAGTTTAACTGCAGCCACTAGACCAGTTTAACTGCAGCCACTAGACCAGTTTAACCAAAGCCACTAGACCAGTTTAACCAAAGCCACCAAGCCAGTTTAATCCCAGCCACTAGACCAGTTTAGACACAGCCACCAGGCCAGTTTAATCCCAGCCACTAGACCAGTTTAACCACAGCCACTAGACCAGTTTAACCACAGCCACCAGGCCAGTTTAATCCCAGCCACTAGACCAGTTTAGACACAGCCACTAGACCAGTTTAACCACAGCCACTAGACCAGTTTAATCCCAGCTCTGTCCAGCTGCAGAGCTGCTGCTCCTGAATTCCTGCTCCTGAATCCTTGGACAAAAAATCTTCATGCCCGTGGTTTCTCCGAAGTGCCCCTAATCCTAAACTCAAGTTTAAGGCTCAGGTCTAACTCAGACATCTCCATCTTTCTCCTTTCCAGCTGCTCATCCTTTTTCAAGCCCAAATAAATCCTCGATGAGTTTTGATCTCGATTCCTCTGTAGTTTTTTTCCCCCCTCATTCATTTATTCCCTGATCCTGGAATCCTGAGTCCTGCTTCCTCAGGGAAAAACCTCTGGAATTGCAGAGCCCATCCCTTGTGTCCCATCCCAGACTGCCAACCCCATCAGCTGGGCCTGCCTGATGTGCATGATGGTGGTGGTGATGATGATGATGATGATGGTGATGATGATGGTGATGATGATGATGATGATGGTGATGATGATGGTGATGATGGTGCTTCAAAAACCACACCCATCATTCCCAGATAAACCTGCACCATTTTTAACCACGACCTTTCCCACCACAGGGAATTAATTTGGATTTTGAGTGGTTTTCCCGTCCTTCAGGAGTGATTCCCAGTCTGGTTTCCCTCCAGACTGGGAGCACACCTGGGTCACACCTGGGGCACACCTGGGGCACACCTGGGGCACACCTGGCTCACACCTGCATCCCACAGGATCCAGGGAGCTCTGAGCATGGGAGGGTGGAGTTGATGGGTCCTCAAGGACAAACATTGGGATTTTGGTTTCTCCTGACCATTCCTCACCCCCATCCCTGTGTTTATCCCACCTGGAAAACCACACCCATCATTCCCAGATAAACCTGCACCGTTTTTAGCCACGACCTTTCCCACCACAGGGAATTAATTTGGATTTTGAGTGGTTTTTCCCATCCTTCAGGAGTGATTCCCAGTCTGCTTTCCCTCCAGACTGGGAGCACACCTGGGGCACACCTGGGTCACACCTGGGGCTTCAAAAACCACACCCATCATTCCCAGAAAAACCTACACCATTTTTAACCCCGACCTTTCCCACCACAGGGAATTAATTTGGATTTTGAGTGGTTTTCTCCTGACCATTCCTCACCCCCGTCCCTGTTTTTATCCTACCTTCAAAAACCACACCCATCATTCCCAGATAAACCCGCACCGTTTTTAACCACGACCTTTCCCACCACAGGGAATTAATTTGGATTTTGAGTGGTCTTTCCCATCCTTCAGGAGTGATTCCCAGTCTGCTTTCCCTCCAGACTGGGAGCACACCTGGGTCACACCTGGGGCACACCTGGGGCTTCAAAAACCACACCCATCATTCCCAGATAAACCTACACCATTTTTAACCACGACCTTTCCCACCACAGGGAATTAATTTGGATTTTGAGTGGTTTTCCCTCCTTCAGGAGTGATTCCCAGTCTGCTTTCCCTCTCCACAGGCTTGAAGACCATCGTGGGTGCCCTCATCCAGTCGGTGAAGAAGCTCTCGGACGTGATGATCCTGACAGTTTTCTGTCTCAGTGTCTTCGCCCTCATTGGGCTCCAGCTGTTCATGGGCAATCTGAGGAACAAATGTGTGATTTGGCCAATTAATGTCAACGAGACCTTCCTGGATAATGGCTCCAGGGGCTTCGACTGGGAGGAATACACCAACAATATGTGTAGGTATTTCCCCAGTGGATCTCCCCTAGAGCCTGGTTTAGCTGGATGCAGCTCCCCCAGGAGTTCCAGCGCGGCTCGTGCCTGTGCTGTGTGTGCTTTTCACACTCAAAACCCCTTGTGCAGAAGTTTTTCAGGTTGTTTTTTAGAAATCTGATCTTTTGAGATGTTCCTGGTCGAGTTCATCTTTTTGGATGTGCTCTTTGAGCTAAATCATCTGTCCAAAATCTAATTTTACTGATGAGTTTCTCAGCAGTGGATTTTGGGGGGGAAGGTGGGGGTTAAGTGAAGATTTTAATAGTTTTATAATCTATTAAATCCTCTAATTCTGTGTGTGTGAATGTAATCTCTGTTTTTTTTTCACCTCCAGCAAATTTTTACATCATTCCTGGTGCCCCCGACCCTTTGCTCTGTGGTAACAGCTCGGATGCAGGGTGAGTGCTGAGCTTCATTAACAATCAATTAACAATCAGTAAATCACTGATGTTACCTAAAGCTGGCAAAACCTTTGGACTATTCCTCTCTTGGTTCTGGTGTTATTTCAAATTCTTTAATCTGATTATGAATCCATTGAGAATAGTCCAAAGGTTTTGCCAGCTTTAGGTAACATCAGTGATTTACTGATTGTTAATTGATTGTTAATGAAGCTCAGCACTCACCCTGCATCCGAGCTGTTACCACAGAGCAAAGGGTCGGGGGCACCAGGAATGATGTAAAAATTTGCTGGAAATGAAAAAAACCAGAGATTACATTCACACACAGAGAATTAGAGGATTTAATAGATTATAAAACTATTAAAATCTTCACTTAACCCCCCCCCCCCCTCAAAATCCACTGCTGAGAAACTCATCAGTAAAATTAGATTTTGGACAGATGATTTAGCTCAAAGAGCACATCCAAAAAGATGAACTCGACCAGGAACATCTCAAAAGATCAGATTTATAAAAAAACAACCTGAAAAACTTCTGCACAAGGGGTTTTGAGTGTGAAAAGCACACACAGCACAGGCACGAGCCGCGCTGGAATTCCTGGGGGAGCTGCATCCAGCTAAACCAGGCTCTAGGGGAGATCCACTGGGGAAATACCTACACATATTGTTGGTGTATTCCTCCCAGTCGAAGCCCCTGGAGCCATTATCCAGGAAGGTCTCGTTGACATTAATTGGCCAAATCACACATTTGTTCCTCAGATTGCCCATGAACAGCTGGAGCCCAATGAGGGCGAAGACACTGAGACAGAAAACTGTCAGGATCATCACGTCCGAGAGCTTCTTCACCGACTGGATGAGGGCACCCACGATGGTCTTCAAGCCTGTGGAGAGGGAAAGCAGACTGGGAATCACTCCTGAAGGAGGGAAAACCACTCAAAATCCAAATTAATTCCCTGTGGTGGGAAAGGTCGTGGTTAAAAATGGTGTAGGTTTATCTGGGAATGATGGGTGTGGTTTTTGAAGCCCCAGGTGTGCCCCAGGTGTGACCCAGGTGTGCTCCCAGTCTGGAGGGAAAGCAGACTGGGAATCACTCCTGAAGGATGGGAAAGACCACTCAAAATCCAAATTAATTCCCTGTGGTGGGAAAGGTCGTGGTTAAAAACGGTGCGGGTTTATCTGGGAATGATGGGTGTGGTTTTTGAAGGTAGGATAAAAACAGGGACGGGGGTGAGGAATGGTCAGGAGAAAACCACTCAAAATCCAAATTAATTCCCTGTGGTGGGAAAGGTCGGGGTTAAAAATGGTGTAGGTTTTTCTGGGAATGATGGGTGTGGTTTTTGAAGCCCCAGGTGTGACCCAGGTGTGCCCCAGGTGTGCTCCCAGTCTGGAGGGAAAGCAGACTGGGAATCACTCCTGAAGGATGGGAAAAACCACTCAAAATCCAAATTAATTCCCTGTGGTGGGAAAGGTCGTGGCTAAAAACGGTGCAGGTTTATCTGGGAATGATGGGTGTGGTTTTCCAGGTGGGATAAACACAGGGATGGGGGTGAGGAATGGTCAGGAGAAACCAAAATCCCAATGTTTGTCCTTGAGGACCCATCAACTCCACCCTCCCATGCTCAGAGCTCCCTGGATCCTGTGGGATGCAGGTGTGAGCCAGGTGTGCCCCAGGTGTGCCCCAGGTGTGCCCCAGGTGTGACCCAGGTGTGCTCCCAGTCTGGAGGGAAACCAGACTGGGAATCACTCCTGAAGGACGGGAAAACCACTCAAAATCCAAATTAATTCCCTGTGGTGGGAAAGGTCGTGGTTAAAAATGGTGCAGGTTTATCTGGGAATGATGGGTGTGGTTTTTGAAGCACCATCATCACCATCATCATCACCATCATCATCATCATCATCACCATCATCATCACCATCATCATCATCATCATCACCACCACCATCATGCACATCAGGCAGGCCCAGCTGATGGGGTTGGCAGTCTGGGATGGGACACAAGGGATGGGCTCTGCAATTCCAGAGGTTTTTCCCTGAGGAAGCAGGACTCAGGATTCCAGGATCAGGGAATAAATGAATGAGGGGGGAAAAAAACTACAGAGGAATCGAGATCAAAACTCATCGAGGATTTATTTGGGCTTGAAAAAGGATGAGCAGCTGGAAAGGAGAAAGATGGAGATGTCTGAGTTAGACCTGAGCCTTAAACTTGAGTTTAGGATTAGGGGCACTTCGGAGAAACCACGGGCATGAAGATTTTTTGTCCAAGGATTCAGGAGCAGGAATTCAGGAGCAGCAGCTCTGCAGCTGGACAGAGCTGGGATTAAACTGGTCTAGTGGCTGTGGTTAAACTGGTCTAGTGGCTGTGTCTAAACTGGTCTAGTGGCTGGGATTAAACTGGCCTGGTGGCTGTGGTTAAACTGGTCTAGTGGCTGTGGTTAAACTGGTCTAGTGGCTGGGATTAAACTGGCCTGGTGGCTGTGTCTAAACTGGTCTAGTGGCTGGGATTAAACTGGCTTGGTGGCTTTGGTTAAACTGGTCTAGTGGCTTTGGTTAAACTGGTCTAGTGGCTGCAGTTAAACTGGTCTAGTGGCTGCAGTTAAACTGGTCTAGTAGCTGTGTCTAAACTGGTCTAGTGACTGTTATTAAACTGGTCTAGTGGCTGTGGTTAAACTGGTCTAGTGGCTGTGGTTAAACTGGTCTAGTGGCTGTGGTTAAACTGGTCTAGTGGCTGTGGTTAAACTGGTCTAGTGGCTGTGCCTAAACTGGTCTAGTGGCTGGGATTAAACTGGTCTAGTGGCTGTTATTAAACTGGTCCAGTGGCTATGGTTAAACTGGTCTAGTGCCAATGGTTAAACCGGTCTAGTGGCTGTTATTAAACTGGTCCAGTGGCTATGGTTAAACTGGTCTAGTGGCTGTTATTAAACTGGTCCAGTGGCTGTGGTTAAACTGGTCTGGTGGTTGGGATAATGGCTCATTATGTGATGGCCCAGGAGCCTTGATTTCAAAGTGCTCCGTTCCACAGACTGCAAATCCCATCCAAAACAATCCCAGCCCCATTCCTGAGGAATGAGCCTGATTCTTTAAATCTGGAATTAAACTTTAAAGCCTGGCTTAAATACTGTGTGAAATATGCACACAAAGGGACAGAAAAGTATGGAGTGCCAGCCTGCTCATCCCATAATTTGGTGGCTCTGGAGCCTTGATTTCAAAGTGCTCTGTTCCACAGACTGCAAATCCCATCTAAAAAATCCCAGTCCTGAGGAATGATCCTGATCCTTTTCATCTGGAATTAAACTTTTAAGCCTGGCTTTAGTTCCAGAGATCAGTATGAAATGTGCACACAAAGGGATAGAAAAGTATGGAGTGCCAGCCTCCTCATCCCATAATTTGATGGCCTTGATTTCAAACTCTGCTCTGTTCCACAGACTGCAAATCCCATCCAAAAAATCCCATTCCCGAGGAATTAAACTGTAAATCTGGAATTAAACCTTTAAGCCTGGCTTAAAAATCAGTATGAAATGTGCATACAAAGGGATAGGAAAGTATGGAGTGACAGCCTGCTCATCCCATAATTGGATGGCTCAAAGTGCTCTGTTCCACAGACTGCAAATCCCATCCAAAAAATCCCATTCCTGAGGAATGAGCCTGACCCATTTAATCTGGAATTAAACTTTAAAGCCTGGCTTAAAAATCAGTATGAAATGTCCATACAAAGGGATAGAAGATATGGAGTGACAGCCTGCTCATCCCATAATTGGATGGCCTTGATTTCAAACTCTGCTCTGTTCCACAGACTGCAAATCCCATCCAAAAAATCCCATTCCTGAGGAATTAAACTGTAAATCTGGAATTAAACCTTTAAGCCTGGCTTAAAAATCAGTATGAAATGTGCATACAAAGGGATAGAAAATATGGAGTGACAGCCTGCTCATCCCATAATTGGATGGCCTTGATTTCAAACTCTGCTCTGTTCCACAGAACGCAAATCCCATCCAAAAAAAACCCAATCCTGTGGAATGAGCAGCGCAGGAATGGGAGGCGAAAACATGGAGAGGAGACACAACAGCAAGCCCAGCCTTTCTTCAATGCTGAACGACTCTCACCTGGAATCACAGAGATAGTTTTCAAAGCTCGGAGAACTCTGAAAGTTCTCAATGCTGAGACATTCCCAAGGTCCACAAACTCTGTGACATATCTGCAATGAGGGAGGTCACACAACAACAACAAAAAAACAAAACAAAACAAAACCAAACCAAAAAAAAAAAAACCCCACCATAACGATACCACACACCAAAAAGAAAACAACAACTACGGGACAAAGCAATACATCACTCACAGGGGGGGCCTGTACCCGACAGCTAAACAGCAAGAGAGGGCCGCCTTACCTGGAATTACAGAAATAGTTTTCAAAGCTCTCAGAACCCTGAAAGTGCGCAGAGCTGAAACATTGCCTAGGTTTACAAACTCTGTTATATACCTGCAGAATTAAACCAGAGTTAATGGCACCGTCGGGGTCGCTTTTTTGTTTTAATTGTTTGCTTGTAGGGAAGAGGTTGTGGTTTAAAACGATTCGGGATTGAAAGGAGAGAGAGGAAGTTGTGAAGTGTGGTTTAAGTCTCTCTGCTCCTCAATCGGCTCACCCAGGTCCAGGGATGGAATCATCCTCAGCTGGAATCATCCTCAGCTGGAATCATGGAATGTTCTGAGTTGGGAGGGACCCACGAGGGTCATCCAGTCCAAGAATCCCAGCCTGGGCATCCCTGGGAGTGGTGTCCAAACCTTCCTGGAGCTCTGGCAGCCTTGGGGTTGTGCCCATTCCCTGGGGAGCCTGTCCAGTGCCTGAGCCCCCTCTCTGGGTGAAGAACCTTTCCCTGATCTCCCACCTAACCCAGCTCCAGCTGTCCCCTCGTGTCCTGTCACTGTCACAGGGAGCAGAGATCAGGGATGGAGCTGCAGCCCCCACTGAGTGTCCCCTCAGCCTCTTCTCCAGCTGAACAGACCCAGTGCCCTCAGCTGCTCCTCCAGAGCCTTCCCCATCCCCTTCTCCCTCCTCTGGACCCTCTCCAACACCTTCAGATCTTTCTGATATTGTGATGCCCCAAACCTCACACAATCCTACAGAGAACTCGAAATTCTGCCATCTCCGCAGAGGAAGACAATTGTAAAAGTGTCAAATATTTGAGGACACTTGGTGACACCACCCTGGCCAACCTGAGGCAGTGGGAGCTGTCCCTGCCCGTGGGACTGGATGAGCTTTAAGGTCCCTTGTCCCTGACCCTCTCCAACACCTTTAGATCTTTTTTTATACTGTGGTCCCCAAAACTTCACAGTCCTATGGAGAACTTGAAATTCTGCCATCTCTGTAGAAGAAAGCAACTGTAAAAGTGTCAAATATTTGAGGCACTTGGTGACACCACCCTGGCCAACCTGGGACAGTGGGAGCTGTCCCTGCCTGTGGGACTGGATGACCTTTAAGGTCCCTTGTCCCTGACCCTCTCCAACACCTTCAGATCATTTTTTACACTGTGGTGCCTCAAACTTCCAAAAATCCTACAGTGAACTCGAAATTCTGCCATCTCTGCAGAGGAAGACAACTGTAAAAGTGTCAAATATTTGAGGACACTTGGTGACACCACCCTGAGCAACCTGGGACAGTGGGAGCTGTCCCTGCCCATGGGACT
This sequence comes from Eopsaltria australis, assembly GCA_034509425.1. Classification (NCBI taxonomy): domain Eukaryota; kingdom Metazoa; phylum Chordata; class Aves; order Passeriformes; family Petroicidae; genus Eopsaltria; species Eopsaltria australis. The sequence goes on along the minus strand of JAVTVJ010003110.1, from coordinate 3,624 downwards.
GGATGAGTTTTGAGGTCCCTTCTCCCTGACCCTCTCCAACACCTTCAGATCTTTTTTTATATTGTGGTGCCCCAAACTTCACAGTCCTATGGAGAACTCAAAATTTTGCCATCTCTGCAGAGGAAGACAATTGTAAAAGTGACAAATATTTGAGGACACTTGGTGACACCACCCTGGCCAACCTAGGGCAGTGGGAGCTGTCCCTGCCCATGGGACTGGATGAGCTTTGAGGTCCCTCCCAACCCAAACCATTCCATGATTGTGTGATCACCTCAGATCAGGAATTTCAGGTGTATTCTCTTCAGGTTTTCTCAAGAAAAACATCATCATCATCATCATCATCTTCTGCTTTGATTAACATCCTTCCATTTAATTAGCATCCTTCATTTTAATTAGCATCCTCCATTTTTAATCCTTTACGCTTCAGGGTTTGTTTGTGAGCCACGGGAAGGTTTCATTCAACATCAGCAAAATCCAGCCCAAGAGGAAAGAACGAGGGAGGAAAATCAAAGTGGTTCCTTTTCTTATTAACTGCTTATTAACAGGTTATTAATGGGTTATTAATGGGTTCATCAGCAGGATGAATATGGGAAAAACCAGGAATTGAGGGTGGATTTCAGACCCAGGATCCTCAGTATCGGCAAAATCCAACTCAAGAGAAAAGAACGAGGAAGGAAAATCAAAGTGGCTCCTTTTCGTGGGAAATGGGTTAATAATAACTGCTTATTAACAGGTTATTAATGGGTTATTAACGGGTTCATCAGCAGGACTAAACCTGAGGCAGGATCAGCTCAGGGAAATATGGGAAAAACCAGGAACTGAGGGTGGATTTCAGACCCAGGATCCTCAGTATCGGCAAAATCCAGCACAAGGGAAAAGAACGAGGAAGGAAAATCAAGAGTTTCCTTTTCCACTGCTTATTCATGGGTTATTAATGGGTTATTAACAGGTTATTAATGGGTTCATCAGCAGGACTAAGCCTGAGGCAGGATCAGCTCAGGGAAATATGGGAAAAACCAGGAATTGAGGGTGGATTTCAGACATGTCCAATCCAGCCCAAGGGAAAAGAACGAGGAAGGAAAATCAAAGTGTTTCCTTGTCTTATTAACTGCTTATTAACAGGTTATTAATGGGTTATTAATGGGTTATTAATGGGTTAATCACAGTCCAACCTCCAGCCCCAGCCCAAGGGGGAAGGGGTGGTAAATGGAATTTAAAGATATTTGGTTCCTATGCTGATCTGCCCCTCTGAAACCTCAAATCTTGGATCAATCAATGCAATTTTTATAAAATCCTATAAAACCTCAAATCTTAATCAATGCAATTTTCCCAAAATCCTATAAAAACTTAAATCTTAATCAATGCAATTTTTATAAAATCCTATAAAACCCAAAATCTTAATCAAGGCAATTTTCACAAAATCCTATAAAATCTAAAATTTTAATTAATGTAATTTTCACAAAATCCTATAAAACCTAAATCTTAAGGCAATTTTCCCAAAATCCTCTAAAACCTCAAATCTTGGATCAATCAATGCAATTTTCCCAAAATCCTATAAAACCTAAAATTTTAATCAATGTAATTTTCACAAAATCCTATAAAATCTAAAATCTTCTATCAATCAATGCAATTTTTATAAAATCCTATAAAACCTCAAATCTTAATCAAGGCAATTTTCCCAAAATCCTTTAAAACCTCAAATCTTAACACAATTTTCCCAAAATCCTATAAAACCTCAAATCTTAATCAATGTAATTTTCACAAAATCCTATAAAATCTAAAATCTTCTATCAATCAATGCAATTTTTATAAAATCCTATAAAACCTCAAATCTTAATCAAGGGAATTTCCCCAAAATCCTATAAAACCTCAAATCTTGGATCAATGTAATTTTCCCAAAATCCTATAAAACCTAAAATCTTAATCAATGCAATTTTCACAAAATCCTATAAAATCTAAAATCTTCTATCAATCAATGCAATTTTTATAAAATCCTCTAAAACCTCAAATCTTAATCAATGCAATTTTCCCAAAATCCTATAAAACCTCAAATCTTGGATCAATGCAATTTTCCCAAAATCCTATAAAACCTCAAATCTTAATCAATGTAATTTTCCCAAAATCCTATAAAACCCAAAATCTTAATCAATGCAATTTTCCCAAAATCCTTTAAAACCTCAGATCTTAACACAATTTCCCCAAAATCCTATAAAACCTCAAATCTTGGATCAATCAATGCAATTTTCCCAAAATCCTCTAAAACCTCAAATCTCAATGCAATTTTCCCAAAATCCTATAAAATCTAAAATCTTAATCAATGCAATTTTCCCCAAATCCTTTAAAACCTCAGATCTTAACACAATTTCCCCAAAATCCTCTAAAACCTCAATCCAATTTTCCCAAAACCCCATTTATTTTCTCCCAGCAGCTCCATGAACTCCACTCCGCTGCACTTTAGAGCTGAAATCCCACCAGGTTCAACCTTTCCTTGGAAAAAACCGAAGGGATTCATTGGGAGTTTTCCAGGATTTCCTTTTTCCTTCCGACCCCAAAGGCCCAGAAATCCTTGGAATGAATGAACTCACGCCATCATGATGACGCTGAAATCCAGCCAGTTCCAGGGATCCCTCAGGAAGGTGAAGCCATCTATACAGAAACCTCTGGCAATGATTTTCACGAGTGATTCAAAGGTATAAATCCCGGTGAAGGTGTACCTGGAAAAGGCATTGAAATTTAAAGGAAAAAAAGGGGAATTAAAGCATTTGAATTGAAATAAACGGCTGCAAAATTGAGGTTTTTCAGGCAGGGAGGAAATTAATGAAAAAAAGGTGAATTAAAGCAATTTAATTGAAATAAACTGCTCCAAAATTGAGATTTTTTGAGCAGGGAGGAATAGGGAGGAAATTCATGAAAAAAAACCAAGTGAATTATGAATTTAAAAGGATTTGAATCAAAATAAATGGCTCCAAAAATGAGATTTTTCAGGCAGGGAGGAATAGGGAGGAAATTCATGAAGAAAAGGTGAATTAAAGCACTTTAATTGAAATAAATGGCTGCAAAATTGAGGTTTTTCGTGCAGGGAGGAATTTAATGAAAAAAAGAAAGGTGAATTATAAATTTAAAAGGATTTGAATCGAAATAAACGGCTCCAAAAATGAGATTTTTCAGGCAGGGAGGAAATTCATGAAGAAAAGGTGAATTAAAGCACTTTAATTGAAATAAACGGCTCCAAAAATGAGGTTTTTCAGGCAGGGAGGAATTTAAAGAAAAAAAGAAAGGTGAATTATGAATTTAAAAGGATTTGAATCAAAATAAACAGCTCCAAAAATGAGGATTTTTTGAGCAGGGAGGAATAGGGGGGAAATTTTAATGAAAAAAAAGGTGAATTAAAGCACTTTAATCGAAATAAACGGCTCCAAAATTGAGATTTTTTCAGGCAGGGAGGAAATTCATGAAAAAAAACCAAGTGAATTATGAATTTAAAAGGATTTGAATCGAAATAAACGGCTCCAAAAATGAGGATTTTTTGAGCAGGGAGGAATAGGGGGGAAATTTTAATGAAAAAAAAGGTGAATTAAAGCATTTTAATTGAAATAAATGGCTTCAAAATTGAGGTTTTTCAGG
>JAVTVJ010003108.1:0-20291 GCA_034509425.1 Eopsaltria australis | reverse complement strand
TAACTCTGACCCTCAGACCTGACACAGAGCCACATTCTGTGTGCATTTCCATGTGTTAAAGCCTCACCTTAAGTAAGGACCCTGCCAATAGGATGAGGATTTGAAGGTCTTGCTGCAGTTAACATTTTCTATTTTACTACCTAGAGAGAATAGTTGTCTTGCATATTCTATCTTTTGAGAGACAATCTGATGTTTTTGAACAAAGAAAGGTGATTGTTTCTCTTTTTTAAAACCAGATGAGCTGGGATGCCTTTTGAATAGCTCCAGTGGCAGGCTGAAATTAATTGTAGATGGTTCATGCTTTTCTTTGCAATGGCTGAAGAGCTGATTTCTCAAAAGGTCAATTGCATGAGAATAAAAATAAATAAAAAAATCTTAAATAGCATCTTTGAACTAGACAGATGGTAAAATTAAAGTTCTAAATGGTTGATATGAGGTTTGAAGTGTCCCTAGAATAGAAGACTAGGAACAGTCACCTGCTTTATGGAAGAATCTTTTCTTGTGGTTGGCTTTTCTGCCTTCTTTGCTGAAATTTCCATGCAGCTATTTTATTGTCTAATTACTGCAAAAAAAAGTAAAAAGTTATTTATTTTGTCCAACAGCCATTTCTGAAAGTTCTGTGCCCCTCTTGACCCCAGAAGACCCTCTTTCCTTCATTTCATTTGCCTCTATTATAAGCAGACTGTGTGTCAATTCTTTGTTTCCTTTACCCTTGGATCTTCATAATGGTTCGTGCCTGAAAGTTCAGATCTAACTATTGAAATCACTTGGGAATCTCCAACATACATGGAGGAGATCAAAAATGCAGTGCTCAGAGAAAATAACACTTGGGATGGAGGTGTCTCATCTGCCCTCACAACATCCCCAGCATCTGTGTAAGGTATAAACATAACCTGCCTCAATCTACCTCTGTTTTGAGTCAGTATTTTAGCACTAGGTCTGCCAAGCAACCTTTTCTCCCCCTGCAGAATCCCCCACAGAGGTTCCCACTGCCACCCCTCCTGGCCCCTCACCTGCCAGCAGCACCTGGAACTTGTTGGCCAAGAGCATCGCAGGGTCAGCTGTCATCTTCTCCCACTCTCTGTCTGGCATGTTGAAGGTCAGGTGCACCACAGGCTCATTGACCTCATGCAGTTCTCTGGAGCTGAGGGTGTAATCCACCTGCCAGCACACTGAGCCCAGCTGGCTCACTAGGGTGGGCAGTGGGATGGTGTCAGCACTTGGCTCCCTCCAGCAGGATGGCTGACACTGACCCCCACACCCCTACTGAGACCCAACACCCCGCTCACATCGCAGGCTGCAGGCCCTGAGCCTGTCCTAGAGGCTCCTGGAGCGTGTTCTGGAGAGGGCTCTGCTTGTCCGCACGGCAACTTGTTGGCGCGCTCTGCTCATGAGGGGAGACAAGAGAAGAACCTCTCTGCTCACACCAGACGTGCAGCTGCCAAACCCCACCACAGCACCTGAGGAGCCCCCAGGGATTGATGCCACAGAAGGCAGGTGATGGAGGACAGCACAGCAGCCAGCCTGCCCTCCATCTGGGGGTGAAAAAGGCAGGGCTGGGAACTGTCAGGAACATCCCACCACATCTGGCTCATGAGGCCACCCCGAGGGTCTCCCCTACCTTTGGGCAGTCCCAGCTGCTGCAGTTCACTTGACAGAGACTCGTTGTCTACACTGTGCTTGGCTGCACTGGAGAGGATGAAGCCGAGGGCAGCGATGGTCACCCTCACATCCCCCAATTCTGCAGACGGGAGGGGGGGTGAGCTCTGTCACCTTGGGAAGGCATCCCCGGACAGACAGCTGCCCATGCCTGCAGCATGGCTCCATTGGGGGAGTGTGGTAAGGACAGCAGTGCTCACCAAACTTTGCATTTGAGGTCAGCTTCAGGATCTTGTCATACTGTGGGAAAGCAAAGCATCGTGGTAAACACCAGCTAACACACTACCAGTGTTAACACTAACAACTCCTACCTAAATATTAATGCTAGTAACATTTACTATGCATATTGTTACCACTAGTAGAGGCCGGTAGCGTTCTTAACGCTGAGGCTTGCATGAAGAGCACGAGATTAATTCTTGTTGCTGATTATGCCATTGCAGTGTTGAAACACTTGGCCTCCAGTGCGGTAGCCCCACGCTTGTCTCCCTGGCCTCCCCCAGCAGGTCCCGCAGCACCAGGGCGCAGATCAGCTTCAGCTTCACCGAGGACTGCGGGGGAAAAAGGAGGGTGAGCAGCGGCCCCGGAGCCAGGTGGGGGGCGGGCAGGGGGACGCGGGAGGCGGGGGCACTTAACTAATTTGGCCAGGGTGTTGATCTCGGCCAGCACCGATCTCCAAGGCCCCGCAGAAACGGAACCGCTGCGGGAGAAGAGGCGCTCAGAGCCCGCAGCGGGCTCTGCACCCCCTCCCCGCCCCGCCGCGGCCGCTCCCCGGTCCGCGCTGCTATCGCTGACTCCGCCTTTTCAACCCGTAACCAACGCCCGGGCGGGCTGTCGGCTACGCCCCTCCCCGCCCGCTGCCCCGAGCGCCGATGTGGCGCTTCGGTAGGGGCTCTGCGGGGGTGGGGAGGGGCTTTTAGCCGGGACCAGGGCACGAGAGAGGGTCGCAGAAGCGGACGGGTGTCTCGGGAGCGGCACCCAGGGTGACCGCAGACCCTTCAAGCACCCCTGGCTCTGCCCAACTGAGCGCCTCACGCTCCCTTGGGGCTCCCGTGGGTCGCAGCCTCCCAGCTGCCGAGCCTCGCCCAGCCCAGCCCGCCTGTCTCCGCCCTGTCCAATCACAGACGCTCTTTCAATCCGGCCGCGGCCCCGCCCAGCTCAGCCCCCTCAGGAGCGGCCCGGCCCCTCAGCCCGGCCCCGCTGCCGCCGCCGCCGCCGCCGGCGCTTTGGGAGCCGGCGGAGCCGTGCCCCTGCTGCCGCAGCCCCGGCAGGTGCTGTTGGGGCCGGGGAAGGGCGGGCGGGAGCTTCCCGTTCAGGTGCCGGCCCGGAGTTCCCCAAGGGAAACGGAGACGCGGCGGGGAGCGGGCGGGATCGGCCCCCGCAGCGGCGGCGGCGGGAGCGGGGCCTGAGGGAACAGCGGGGAGAGCCGCGCGCGGCGGGAACAGATGGGCTGCGATTGGCGGGGCCGGCGCTGCCGCGGGCTGTGATTGGCTGGGCTGCCCGGCCCTGGAGCATAAATACCGTGCGCTGGAGGGGCGTGGTGTCAGTGCGGCGGGAGCGGCGGCGGGAGCGGCGGCGGCGGCGGCGGCGGGAGCGGCAGCGCCGGCGGCGGCAGGTGCGCGTGCGCGATCCGAGGAGCGCCGCTGCGCCAGGGCTGGACCCCCTCGCCGGCCGATCCGGGGAGTACCGGTGAGCACGGATACGACTCCCATGTCTGCCGGGGTCAGCAGCTGGGGGCCGGCGGTATGCGGTGCCGGCTGTGCCCAGTTCTTTCCGCTGCTCCCTGCGGGGCTCGAGCAGCCGGAGGATGGTGCGGGGCCTGGAGCAGCGCAGGAGGATTGGCTGCTGCTATCAGGAGCCGGGGAGAGGTTCATCCGTGGTTTTTGAATTTAAAGTAATGTTTAAAATACCGGGAATAAAGCTGGTTTTTATATTCTTACTGTTTTATTCTGCCTTTGTTTTAAATAATCGTGATTTTGTTTATTTTGTTGCTTTGTTAGTTTCCTTATTTTATTGTCTCTCTGGAGTGTTTTTTTGGGTTTTTTTGGGTTTTTTTTGTTGTTGTTGTTTTTTTTTTTGTGTGTGTTTGTTTTTGGTTTTTTTGTTGGTTTTTTTTGGTTTTTTGTGTTTGTTTTTTTGTTTTTTTTTTTTTTTATTAGCTACCTGATGTTAATTCAGTAAAGGTTGTGGGTCTGGGGCTGAAACACTGGGTGTGAGACCAGTGGAGACATAAAACCCCAGGGTGTGGAATAAGGACCTTGAGACTAGAGTCAGGCCCAAACCATTGTGGAGCAATGGAAATGCCAGGGCTGGAGCTGGATAAATGCAATGGGAGAAGGGGATGAAGCTGCAGCTCAGGGCCTGCAGGAAATGCCTCGGGGGCTTACCAGCCCCTGCCCAGTGGTACGAAGTAGAGGCGGAGGGTGTGGGGGCTCAAAGGGCTTCAGGGCCTGAGGACCAGCCCAAGGGCACCTTTTGGGAGGGGGAAGCAGTGGCCCAGTGCCTGTTCCCAATCCCCAGTGCGGCCTGGGGCAGGTGAGGGGGCCTTTGAGCAAGTGCTGGGCTGTGAGACCAAGGGGAAGCGGAAACTATGTTCAGCCCACGGATCTTACACCGCACACGTCGGCCATTTAGAACCGTCAGAGCCCGAGTATCTCTAGGACGCCTCGACATAGAACCACACGTCAATCACACATACGACGCAGAAGAACTCGCGTATCATTCCTCATCCAACATTGAACGCGCCATGAGTACAGAAACCCAGAGGCTCGCACCCTCCATCACACCACAACAGGCACGATGAAACAGACAACTATCATATAGACAGGCCAAGAACATAGTTAACTACCTCACTACCACCACTACCAGAGGCTACGTAAACAATTACTCGCATTAAGATAGTAGACGACTACATAAAGAAAAACCCCGAGTAAAGGTCGCGAAGAACGTGTTGGGGTTCAGGCCTCATGTGTCCCAAAGTAGGGATCCCATTGGGGTGGGGGGGTGGGACAGCTAGTAGAAACACTGAAGTGATGACAATAACTGATTTCAGGCTTTACCAACAGCCCCGGGCTGCAGTGAGAAGGAGCAGCAGCTTTTGCCTGCAGGCAGTGGAAAGCTGAGGAGCTGGAGCAGAGGCAGCAGAGATGAAGGAGACAGAAATATGGTAGGGTTTGGGGTGAAAGCCCTGTGGGGCTGGGATAGGGAATATGGAGCTGGGATGTGAACTGTGTGGCTGGATCTGAAGTCCCTGTAGGGCTAGGATAGGGACTGTAGATCTGTAGTGAGAGTGAGGATTCTCAGGATGGGGCTGGAATATGAGTTTAAGAGCTAAGCTGAAAGCAGACAGACCTAGAGCTGCAACAAAGATGCTGTGTGAGAACCAGCATTATGTGACATTGCTGGGAAGATCCAGACCTGGAAGTAGAACAGAAGAGTGGGCAGTCAAATAAAGCTTGTGGGACTGAAGCTGAAATCACTGGGGGTGACAAAGGACTAGGGCTGCAGCTGAAATCACTACTGCAAGGGGATAGTGACTACAGATTTGGGAAGCGACAACAGCATGGGGCACAAACTAACGGGCAAAAAATGGAATAAATATACGTGGGATGGGATTGCAATGACGTGGGGTAAAAAGTTGACACCTTGATCCAAACACATTAACTGTTCTCTAAACCGGGAGAAGCTTAACCTGGCTGAGTTGGAGAAATGCAGAGCTAGAGCTGGCAGTCAAATAAAGCTTGTGGGTCAAGAGCTGAAATCACTGGGGCTGGCAAGGGACTCTAGGGCTGTGGCTGAAAACAATGTAGGGCTGCAACACAGACTCCGAACGGGACAGAAACTGTAGGGCTGGCACAGGGACTGTGGGATTCGTGGGCGAAAGTCACTGTAGGCCTTTGCTACTCATGTTGGGGCCGGGTAGCGTGACCGAAAATGGAACAGGACGTGAAGGGCTGGAAAGGGGACTGTGAGATTGCGCCCGAAATCCCGGCGATGCCGGGATATTGCCTGTGTCTGGGACAGCCCCGGTAGAGCTGGGGCCACAATCACCGTGGGGCTGGGATTGTGAGTGAAAATGCAAGAGCAACCGCCGAGCTGGGAAAGGGATGGTGGCATGGGAGGTTAAGTATTGGTGGGCCTGGCATCAGTAGTGACTGTGGAGATGGGGTCACGGTACGGCTGGGATCTTGACTCTGGGGTGGGCTCCGAGACTCTAGGCCCAGAGTGGCATCTTTCCAGAGCAGCAGCCAACAAGAAGATCCTGCCCTTTGAACCTGGACCAGCCACAGACGACTGAGCCAGAGCATTCTCCCCACCACATTTGCCTTGGCAGTGTCAGAACAGGCAAGATTTTTCAATCTTGCTGTCCACCATGAGTATCTTTTGCTTCGATAATCACTGGCTGCCAAATTAGTCTTGTGATCTGCCTGGATCTTAAATGAGCACACAGGCCAGACTTGGCAGCGAGGTAATGGTTAAAGGCAGACTTCTGTCTCTCAGTAGGCCTGTCCGGTTCATTTGTTCTTTGACATTCCAGGGGCTTTTCTGGGTGGTTCTGCTGTCGTTTTGGGTTTGTTTTTTTTGTTGTTGTTGTTGTTGTTTTTGTTTTGGTTTGGTTTCTTTTTCGGGTTTTTTTTTGTTTGTTTGTTTGTTTTTTTATTTTGTTTGTTTGTTTGTTTTTTCCTGTCTGCAGGCTTCCCTTGGCAAACAGAGAGTCTATCAAAACAGCAGGCCTGCGGTCGACAGTCGCACGGGCCGTGGCATCTCTGGCTGGAATCGGTGTCAGTGAGTGTTCCTTTCAGGGAAAGGGAGTCCTGAATGAAGGGGAGGGGGGTGCTGCGCATCGGGTCCGGAGCTGGACGCTCTGAAGGAGGGCGGTGATTTTAATGCCCCATCGCCCTAATGCACGTGGACAGGGTCTGCCGTGGCTGCGATTAGCGTCTGCTGTCACCTGCCGTTCGGCCGGGTGTCTGCTGTAATTCCAGGTGCTTGTCGGCAGAGCTGTTAATCCTTGCACAGATACGTGTCCAAGTGGCGAGGTTTTTTTCACTGTCCACTGACAGTGAGAAAATGAAACCTCGTTCGGTGTTGTTTCCCAAGGAAATGTGATCTTTTTTCACGGATTAACTTGGTACCAGTATCTGCAGTCCACCTGTAATATTTCCTCCCGACTGCCACCTCAGGGCTGTGTGTCTGTAGCGAAGCTCTTGGTGCTTTTTCCTGTGTTCCCCTATCCAAGCGAGTTTGGCCTGGGGTTACCGGTGATTCCTGTTAGCCTGTGCTGGATTCAGTGGGGTTATGTCCATCCCTCTGTCAGCTTTCTCCTGGCTGAGGAGTCTGCCTTCCTTGGACGCAGTAACGCCTCTGTTTTTGTAGGCTGGTGCCCTTGTGCTGGATCCCACGTGTGGGCTACGAGCGATCCTGCCGGAGGCTGCCGAAGAGCGGCCCGTGAGTATCCCGGCCACAGCTGGCTGGAGCTTTGCAGGGAAACTGGGAGTTGTGTGGGGTTTTGCCTGTACCAGTTAGGCCGAGGTCCATTGCTGGAAACTCGAAACCAAACTGATCTTTCTAGGCAGCTGCTGAGAGCGTTCTAGTACAACCAAAGGAACGTGTCCTGCGGGCTGCTGCAGCTGTTGATTCACGCTGCCGGGTTTGTGTGAGGCAATCGTGGACTTGTAAGGCTTCCTGCACTTCTTGTGGGATCAGAGGAGTCGGGGTGATGGAGCAGCGTTAGAGGCAGTGGGGCTGGCTGTAGCTAGCTGGGGTCTTGCTGTTAGGACACGCCCTTGTGATATCTGTCATTTCAAGTGTCTTGAGCAGACCAGAACGTTCAAGGAGTGAAGACGACAGGCGCTTGCTCCATTCCTCCGTCCTCTGGATTGTGAATTGCTCTGTGTAACAGTAGCAGATATCCCAGAAAGGAGGTTGCCTTGCAAGAGCTGTGCCACAAGGCAATTCTGAGGAGGGTGTATAAAGTAAATAACCTCAGTGTTAACAAAATTACCTTTTTCTCTCCGAACAGGAAGCCTGTTACTGGCGTGCTGATGGAAGTGATTCGCAATTAGAAGGTGCAGATGGCAACAGTAGAAGCTGCAGGCTTCGTGGACAAGATTGAGTTGCTTAAAGCTTCTGTGAAAGGTATGTCTGTAGGCTAAGTGAAATTTTTCTGCCTTTCTGGGATTGTACAGGTAACGTGTAAGTTCCCTGGAGGTGACATCTGGTAGAGCTAACTGCCAGCAAGTAGCTGAGTGGTGACTCTGTAGTGCTAGTGCTGGTGCTAGCGAGGGGATAGTTATTTGTTCTTCCTCCCTGCTGCCTGTGCCTGGGAACTTTGGTAAGAACGAAGTCAGCGGAAGACAAGAAAAATGACAATTGTCCCTCGTGGACAGCTGTCGGAGAATATTTTTTTTTTAGTTGTACAGATACAAAGTAAGTGAGTAATTTAGGTTTTTTTAGATGAAAGTTAAATTTTTATTTAAAATTATTCTTAAAATAACTATTAAAAAAACCCCATAAAAATTAAAAACAAGTTACAAGTGTTTAAAAATTAACTTAAGAAAAGAAATTGTTACTGTTGTTACTTTTTTGTATTCATTTAGTATTTTAATTAAAATAAAAAAAGTTTTGGTGAGAAACTTTGGTGGGGAATAACGTTTTGAACACAGACAACATTATAAAGAGTGTACACTTTTTGACAATAAATTAACAGGCCGAAACCAAAACGGGGCCGGGGCCGAGCAGAACAAAGAAGTTGAGACAAAATGTAAACTGATTAATAAACTAAATCTAAACAAGTAGTAAACTAGATTTACCCAAATTATAAACTAAACTAAATACGCACAATGAGTTACCTTTGTATTGTTTGTTAATTAATAACAAAAATTATCTTACTAAATAAAAATAAATAACTAAAATTGTAATCTGTTCTTACTGTTTTTTCCTGTTAAGTTTTATACCTACAATTAAATTTCAAAGTACAGTGGTCCCAAAGAAAATAGAACAAAAAAAAAAAAAAAAAATCAAAATCTGTGTACTTACAACTTACAACACTGTTTTCAAACATATCCCAAACGATCACCCCTAATGTATTAATAACTATAAATATGTTATTAAAGTTTAACTACTATTAAATTCATTAAGTTCTGTTACAGTTAAGTATTACAACTGAATTCTACAAAAGTTAACTACAACTATACATAACTATATGTATTATAACAAAAACTAAGTTCTGTTAAGGTTACGCACGTAAACTCGTGCATATGCAATCTTTTAATTATCATGTTCATGGTACCGTAGTCTTTTTAGTCAAAAGTATTTGACGACGTCTGTTATTTTACAGTCTGCACAACCTATGTTATGTTTATGTACCTGTCTCTATTACTTACTCAAATTTAAGTAACCTTCTTAGTTACTGTTTCTAACAGTTTTCTCATAAGATCTGTGTTAGAAAAATCCCTCCAGTTGGAGTCCTGGGCCTAGCCAAGCCTCGACTCTCCCTGGTCAAACATCTACCAACAAACCCAAGTGTTGTTCCTGCATCCAAATCGTACTTAAGTCAAGTTTGACTTAATAATTAAAATTTGTATCAACTAAATCCTTTTAACGTGGACTGGGAGACCCTATCCAGAAAAACTTTCCGTGTCTTCACTGAAACAAGACAACTGTTACAAACCCTAAATGTTAGCATCATATTCCAAAATTCAATCAAGTATTACCCTAATCAACAGCCTTCAGAGACAAAGCAATTAAAACTAATTTACTAAACTATTAAGTAATAAAAAAATCACAAAATCACCTTAAAATGTTTAACACATAAATGTTAAAAGTATTCTTATGTCTAGTCATGTGTATTTCTTACTACGCTACCTATAACAAATAACTAGTAATACCGTAAACAAACTCATACTAATTAAAACAGAAAGGGGGAATTATAAAGTTACAAATATGTGTATTAAATCATAAAAAAAATACAAATAGTAGTACACTTAAAATACACCTTTAAAAAACTAATTAACAAACTTAAGTTTTAAAAACTAGTTAATAAAATTTATAAAAATAAAATTAATAGTTTTAGTAGTTATTATAACCATAAGTGTATTATTACCATATATAATTAAATGTTTAATAAATACAGTAAAAAAAAATATATAAACCAAACCTAAATTACTCAAAGAAAAGTAGGGGGATATGTTGGAGAATATCCTTCTGTCCTTCTCCGGCTGCACAGACATAAAGTCAGTGAGCAATCCAGGCCCCTTAGATGAAAGCTAAACCTCTACTCAAAATTATTCTCAAAACAACTATAAAAAAAAAAACCCATAAAAACTAAAAACAAGCTACAAGTGTCCAAAAATTAACTTAACAAAAAAAAAAAAAAAAAACTGTTGCCGTTGTTACCTTCTGATATCAACTTAGTATTTTAATTAAAATAAAAAAAGCTCCTGTGAGAAACTTCTGTGGGGAATAACGTTTGGAACACAGACAACACTATAAAGAGTGTACACTTTCTGACAATAAAAAAGCTTAATTTATAGCTCACACTAAGTCAACATCTTGCTTCTCTCACCACCAACAGACAGCAGTTGTCTCTCCTAATGGTACGTGTGTGAATACCACAAAGAGTATATGCAGCGTGTGAGAGTCCTTTGTATCTTAATGGAACAGCCGGGACCAATCCAAATCAAAGGCAGCCTGTAACTTGAATTTACCGGGTGAGTAACGGTGAGCACTTGTTAAGCGAAGCTGAATTGTTCGTGTTTTGCAGTAGGAGTGTTTTGAACGGCGATGCTTTTCTCCTGTAAGAGGGATTCTGTGTGCTCTTCGTTCACAAGCTAGTCTGTAGAGAAGGTAATCATTTCACGACCTTATTCTGGACCTCAAAGCGTGAGGCTAAATTGTCCTTCTATGGAATTCGTGACAGGCAAGCTGGCTGGTTTTGCCTGTGCGTTAGTGATGAAGTGTGCCTATTTTTTTTTTTTTTTTTTTTTTTTTTTACCTCGCAGTCTTCGTTTCTTACCAGAACGATAAGAAATGTTATTTACTTTTTTATAAAAGAGTAGGTTTCTTTCTTGCTTAAAAGCTGTGTTTGACTTTGGTTTCTAGGCTAGTGGAAGGTATTTAGGTGTCAGATTTTCTAAAGGGAACGAGTAGCTGGGGTCTTCGTCACCGGTCAGAAGCTGTCGTTTCTGCATGTCTCGAGCAGGACCGTAGGTGACGTGTCCTTTCCTTTGCCGATAAAATCGATACCCAGTTGTTGTGCTGCGAGCGGTGAGCCGAGAATGGTGCGGGAAACATCTCCAGCTAGTTGTAGAAGAGTTGGCGTAGAATCTCAGCTGTTTGGGTGAGAAGGGACTCGTGGAGGTTTTTAGTCCTGTCGTCTGCTCAGGGCAGTCAGTGTTGAGCACCCTGAGGGATGGAGGAGCCACAGGATCTCGGGAGGGATCTCAGCCTGGCCTGCACAGCCTGGCCTGTGGCTGACCTTCATCACCACAGGCACAGTGCTGCATCTTCGTCAGGAGACCTGACCTTTGCTGGGATGCAGAAATTCTTTCTGAGGAGGCACTTTGAAGACACTGGCTCTGACAGAATCCAAGTGATCCTGGCTGTAAGCAGAACCCTTGGGGGGTGGAGAAAAGGGGGATGGAGAGGAATCTCATGTGGTTGGTTCCTCGCCATTCATACACGTGCTCTTAAACACCTGCACTAAATACAGTGCTCACAAACGTAGCTCTTCTTTTGTATTTTGCTGAATTATTTTCACGTTTGAGATGGGCTGTCTGTCGAGAAGCAGCAGTTACCTTGGAGCCACGTCGTGCCCTATTGGAGAGCCTTGCTGCAGGGACAAGCGTCATCGGGAGCGGGGAATCTGCGAACTGAAGTACGCTGCTGTGCTTTTGTCTCTTCCCAGTCTGCAGGGGGATGGATGAGGCTTCCTAGCGAGGGCAAGTGCAGAGGGAGCTGTGAATCTGGGTGCATCCCCCAGAAAGAGCTGGCGGATGGTGTCGTAAGGGGAACGGGGGCGTAGCTGTTGTGCGTTTCTCGGTCACTCAGAGCTAAAGACCTGCCTTTGTTCTGCAGCATTGCCATTGCCTTCAGGAAGCTTGGACAGCGTTATTTCGGCTATTCCATTTGGGAAGAAGAAGCTCAAGATCGCGAATGACGCCCAGCTCCTACCAGAAATTCTCCAGGAAACGGACAGGTACGTGTAGCCTTTGACACGCTTGGGGTCCGATGTGCCACGATTGGTTAGTGACCTGAGCGTTCCGTCAGCTTGGGATTCGCTTCATTCCAGACGTTCTCCAGCTCTGCAGCCTGACCCTGCGCGCAGGCTGTGGAAGCCTGAGCCCTGCCCTTGTCCCTTAGAGACCGCTGCGTTGCGTCTTGCCGGCTGCGAGTGCCAACGGCAGCGCAGGGCGGCAAGGAACGATCTCGTGCGAGCCGTGCTCGCAAATGCTCTTTGCGAGGCACGACGGCGAGACGTTTCTGAGCCACGCTCGAAGGTTGTCTTTAGAGGGCAGAAAGGAGAAAGAGGAGAGGCCTACCTGGACAAAGTTAAAGCACGGCCTGGCAAAAAAAGCTATAATCCTCGTTCAGCTGAGGCCTGCTTGCATAAAATCGTAGACTTTCCTTTTGGAGTTCATAGCCGAGCTTTGACCGGCTGGTCTCGGCAGGAAGGAGCTCAGACTAGATAAAAGTGGCAGGCGTTTTGCTTGCTATCTGGGAATATCTCACCAGGCCAACCGGTCTGATCTTAGGTGTGTCCTTTCATCTCTCTCCTTGTCATTTTGTGGCAGAGTTGAGCCGAGCTAATAGGTGGGCTGCTTCTAACAGACAGTTCAAGCCAGCTTCCCCTCTACTTGTTGCCTGGAAACAAGCCCTTTCTCTAGGACTGGTCAGTGGGCGTTGATCTCACTCACCCGGTGCAGGAATGTGGTGGGAAGGTGGTGGAGAAGGTGACGTGGCTCCACAGAATGGTGTGGCAGTCCTACTGTGCTTGTCCTCTGGCCTTGTTTGCTCTCTTGGTCCATCCTCAGCAAAACGTTCCCTCGGGAAGCTGGAGGTGAGGAAGGGGCCATTACCGTGAGAGCCCCACCAGTAAAACTGTGCAAGCCACTTGCTGGAAACTGAGTCAGGATAGTATTTTTTTCCCCTCTTTCAAGGCCACGGCTAATGTTTGGACATACACGTAGAAGAATGAATGAATGACAAGCAGCAGTTAATTTTCCTCTGCTTCCTGAGTTTGAAAGCCATTAAGGACCAGTGGAACAGGGACAGGGCAGACCACCTAGAGTTTCCAAAAGGAAGGGCCAGTTTCAGAATTACCCTACTCATCTGAGAAGCCCTTGCTGCACCGGGAGGCTGTTCCTTTGCAGTCTCCAAGAACCCGAGGCTTGACGGTGCCCTCGATCCTTGAAAGAACACTTCAGGGGGTAAAAAAGGAGTCCATCTTCCCTGCTGACCCAATAGAAAGAGCTGCTCACATCCAAAATGTTTAGGAGTCAGCACAGGGCCCAGTTCTCCCGTTTAGGAAGGGATAAGAAGATCCGGGGTTTGAATTCCTTTCGGAGATGGAGCTCACTGAGTTTTGAGCCATGACACACACACTCGGGTGTTCCATTGAATGCAGGTGGCCTCTGAAGTGTTAGCAGTGTCGCGTTCTGCACGGGCAGAGGGATGCCAGGAAGGATCAACACCTAACCTTTCTTTTTCCTGTGACCGCCAGAGTACTTCGTGTCGGAGGGACCCTCGTACCGCTGCTGAGCCAGGAGCTCTGCGGGCGCGTGGGTAGTTTGACCGAGCGTGCTGGAAGTGACTCTGCTGAGGCCTCTCCCGACGGTGACAGCGCAGCGGGCCCTGCACGAGGCCCGAGTGCGGACGGGAACTCTTCCTCCTCAGCACAGGGTGCTGGGGAATCCACTCTCAGCAGACGCTTTGGCTCTCTGGTGCCCGAGGGTGGGTGTCTGTGCCGTTCGTCTGGGGAGGAGCGATGCTTTCACACACGAGTACAGGAAGGTGCCTGATGCTGGCAGCTGTCTGGCCCTGGGCTGAAAGAGAGCTTGAATCCCGAGACGCTTCGGAAGCGACACGGCAGCACGACTCGGTGGAGCCCTGCTGATGCAGGCCAACCCTGTGCCGTCCATTAGACGGCCTCACGTGCCTCGGGTGTCGTAAGGCACTGCTTTTCTCTCTTTGGTTTTTAGGAGAGATGGAAGCTGCCTACCAGTGTTTCAGCCCCTTCTGCTGGATTGTAGGCAGTGAAGCAGGATACACGGTATTGTAAGGAGGCCGAGTCCTCAAATCCTTGCTTCGGCAAGAAGCTTCTCAGTATTGGGAGGAGTTTCTGTAGGAGAGAAGATCTTTCTTTGCAGAACTGCGAACCCAAATGTTGTAGGCCATGCTCTTTGGGCTGTCCGCGCCAGCTGTTAATTTGGAAGTGGTATTGAAGCTACAGCTTTGTCTGTTCTAATTGATCTTAATGTTCAGATTGTTCCTAGGTGGAGGACAGGCGAGCGACCGGAGTTGCTGAAAAGGAAGGGAGGACAGAAGGAGAAAGAAGCAGCACTGACAGCTGGAGCTGCAACAAGCCCCTGGGCCCCGACTCTGTTGTGTGTCCCGGGCCCTCCCTAGCCCTGCCTCTTCCCCTCTCTCCCACACTCCTGACGCATTTTTTTTCTTCCCTGTACCTTTTCTTTTCTCCTGGTTCTTCCATCCCATCAAAGTAGGGCTTTTAGAACTGGATTGGTATGAAATGAAGGGCCCAAGGCAACTGTGAAATCGCTCTCTCCTTCGGGTTTTAGCATCCTTTGTGCAAAGACCAGGGTAGCAAGGAGCGAAAATCATTCCACATTTTCTGTGAGGGCCAAAGGTAAAGGCTTCTCCTTGCTTTCCTAACCCATGTCTTTTCCCCCTCCTTTCCCTAGGTCTCCTGCATTGGGTGTCCCAAGGAGGGCTGGGATTCCTCAGCAGGGATCCTGGGAGTTGTTGTTCGTGCTGCTTTTTTTAGAAGGCCTCTCTAAGTGTGCTACTGTTGCCTTTTCACCCGAGCCTGGAAAGGAAGCTCGAGATCATTTTAGCAAGGAGGTAATAGAGAAGAGGGAATCTTTATTTGGAAGGTCTTCAGGAGCAGTTATGGAAAGGTGTCCATAAAAGCCCACCCCCTCCAGAGGGGTGAGGACATGTTTATAGCTTTCAGGAAATCAGCATAATTGAATAAAAGCACCGAATGGGGGAATGAGTGGCGATTCAGTTCCCCCCTCCCCCCCAGGGCCAGCCCCTTCTCTGGAGCCCCCCTCTCAGCACTGGCTCTGCTTTGTTGATGAAAATGTGCCTGAGAGTCGTTCTCGGCCTTGCTTCCCAGGAAGAGCCGAGATAGGACAGGGCCTTGTACCCTCCAGGGCCTGGAGCTCTGGAATTTGTTGTGTCTTTCTGCTCAGGGAAAGACCGTGGAAAAGCACTGGAGAAACCGGCTATTAATAAAATAGACTACAGAGCTACAAACATATGTGCAAAGAGTGCGGGGAACATAGAAAAGAGAAAAGGCAGCAACCAAACGGCATCGCTACCGAAATGGCTGTTTTCTCCCCTGAAACCCAGCTTTCCCGTCTGTGGCCATCAATGCATGGGTGCGTTTTAACCACGTAGCTGGAGGTCCTACCAATACTGCTTTCCAAGCCAACAGCTGCAGTAGATTTTTGTTTGCTTTGTGTCTGTGAGAAGTGGGATTTGTGCTGGAGAGGTGCTGTCGGGAAGAAAGGGTGGAGCAGATCGGCGCCAGGGACGTGTGATGCAAGACTCGGGTGGCAAGGGAGGGGAGCATCGATCAAGCGGATCGAGTTGCCCTGTAATGCCGGGCGTTTGGATTCGGCCTGGGCCTGTCGGGAGAAGTAGAAACCCAACCGAGTCCCTGCACTCTCCGTGGATGTCTCAAGCAGTTCCGCAGAAAGACACGGCAGTAATGATTCCCGAGGAAAAGGTACAGGAAAAGGCTTATGATCGGGGAAGGGGGGGGGGGGGGGGTGGGCGCGGGAGAGGGGGAGCTTCCTTGGGAATTCTGAGCCTCGGACATTTGGAGTTTTTGAGGTTGAATGGCAATTTCAGCCTTGAGCACCTGGAGGAGAAGAGGGGTCTTTATCCATAGAGAGGAATAGCCAGATCCACGATGCCAGTTTTTAGGAGGCATTTAGCCCTACAATTGCAGCCAGAGTTCTAGTTGATGGCAGCTTGGGTCTGGGAAGGATCTTGATCCGTGTGGCATTTCAGGTGGCGTCCGGGAGCACAGTGCCTTAAGCCGGGACACAAAAAGTGTCCCTTTTCTCTGAGAAAGAGAACTCTGCCCCCCAGTTTCTTGATGTCAGTTTGGAGGAGGGTGTCTGCAAGGGCAGCAGGGTCCTTTGGCACGTGCGAGGAATCTTGATCCATATGGATTTCAGGTGGCAGCAGGGAGCAGAGTGCCTTGGGGCCGGGAACAAAAAGTGTCCTTTTCTCTGAGAAAGAGAACTCTGTCCCCCACTTTCTTGATGTCAGTTTGGAGGAGGGTTTTGGCCCTGCAAGGGCAGCCGGGGTCCTTCTCGGTGGCAGCTTCGTCTGCCAGAATCTGATCCATACGGAATTTCAGGAGGCATGGAGTGCCTTAAGGGTTTTGGTCCCCACTTTCTTGATGTCATTGGAGGAGGGTTTGGCCTGAAGGCGCCAGGGTCCTAGTCGGTGCACTTGGGTCTGCGAGGAATCTTATCCATACCGAGTTTCAGCATGCGACATTCAATAGTCCCCGATATGTGGCCTTCGATACAAACATGGCGCTTTTTCACGTGAGAAAACTCTGTCCCCCAGATCCATGATTCCAGTTTTAGGAGGCATTTAGCCCTACAATTGCAGCCAAGTTCTAGTTGATGGCAGCTTGGGTCTGGGAAGGATCTTGATCCATACGGAATTTCAGGAGGCATCCGGGAGCAACAGTGCCTTCGGGCCGGGACACAAAAAGTGTCCCTTTTCTCTGAGAAAGAGAACTCTGCCCCCCAGTTTCTTGATGTCAGTTTGGAGGAGGGTTTTGGCCCTGCAAGGGCAGCCAGGGTCCTTGTCGGTGGCAGCTTGGGTCTGCGAGGAATCTTGTTCCATACGGAACTTCAGGAGGCAGCAGGGAGCAGAGTGCCTTAGGGCCGGGATACAAAAAGGGTCCCTTTTCTCTGAGAAAGAGAACTCTGCCCCCCACTTTCTTGATGTCAGTTTGGAGGAGGGTTTTGGCCCTGCAAGGGCAGCCAGGGTCCTTGTCGGTGGCAGCTTGGTCTGCGAGGAATCTTGATCCATGCGGAATTTCAGTCATGCGCAGTAATGTTTCCCAATATGTGGCCTTCGATACAAAGAATTGCGCTTTTTCATGTGAAGGAAAACTAAGTCCCCCAGATCCATGATGCCAGTTTTTAGGAGACATTTAGCCCTACAATTGCAGCCAGAGTTCTAGTTGATGGCAGCTTGGGTCTGGGAAGGATATTGATCCATGCGGTATTTCAAGTGGCTTCCGGGAGCACAGTGCCCTAGGGCCGGGGCACAAAAAGTGTCCCTTTTCTCTGAGAAAGAGAACTCTGCCCCCCACTTTCTTGATGTCAGTTTGGAGAAGGGTTTTGGCCCTGGCAGGGAGCCAGGGTCTTGTTGGTGTGCGAGCTTGGTCTGCGAGGGATCTTGCTCCATGTCAGAATTGAGAGGCAGCTGTGTCTCTGATAATGGGGCCTTCGATACAAACAATGGAGCATTTCCATGTGAAAGAAAACTCAGTCCCCGAGATGCATGATGCCAGTTTTTAGGAGGCATTTAGCCCTACAATTGCAGCCAGAGTTCTAGTTGATGGCAGCGTGGGTCTGGGAAGGATCTTGATCCGTGTGGCATTTCAGGTGGCGTCCGGGAGTAGAGTGCCTTAGAGCCAGGACAAAAAAAGTGTCCTTTTCTCTGAAAAAGAGAATTGCCCCCAGTTTCTTGATGTCAGTTTTTGAGAAGGGTTTTGGACATGCGAGGCAGCCAGGGTCCTTGTCGGTGGCAGCTTGGGTCTGCGAGGAATCTAATCCATGCGGAATTCTGATGCGAGAGTAAGTCCCGATAGTGGCTACATACAAACAATGAGCTTTCCATGTGAAAGAAACCAGTCCCTCAGATCGCATGAGCCAGTTTTTAGGAGGCTTTATCCTACAATTGGCAGGCAGAGTTCTAGTTGGATGCAGTTTGGTCTGGGAAGGAATTGAATTGGTTGGCGGATTTTTTTCAAGTGGCATCCGGGCGCACAGTGCATTAGGGCCGAGACACAAAAAGTGTCCCTTTTCTCTGAGAAAGAGAACTCTGCCCCCCACTTTCTTGATGTCAGTTTGGAGGAGGGTTTTGGCCCTGCAAGGGCAGCCAGGGTCCTTGTCGGTGGCAGCTTGGGTCTGTGAGGGATCTTGATCCATAGGAATTTCAGGAGGCATCCGGGAGCACAGTGCCTTAGGGCTGGGACACAAAAGTGTCCCTTTTCTCTGAGAAAGAGAACTCTGCCCCCCACTTTCTTGATGTCAGTTTGGAGGAGGGCTTTAACCCTGCAAAGGCAGCCTACGATTCAAATGATGGCACTTATCCACGTGAAAGAAAACTTAGGCCTGAAATTCATGATGTCGGTTTGGTGGAGGATTTTAGCCCAACAAATGCAACCAGAGTCCTAGTTGATGGCAGCTTGCGTTAGCGAATAATTTTGATCCATACGGACTTTCAGGAGGCATCCGGGAGCACAGTGCCTTAGGGCCGGGACACAAAAAGTGTCCCTTTTCTCTGAGAAAGAGAACTCTGCCCCCCAGTTTCTTGATGTCAGTTGGAGGAGGGTTTTGGCCCTGCAAGGGCAGCCAGGGTCCTTGTTGGTGGCAGCTTGGGTCTGCGAGGAATCTTAATCCATGCGGAATTTCAGCATGCGGCTGTCAACTCCCAGATATGTGGCCTTCGATTCAAACAATGGCGCTTTTCCATGTGAAAGAAAACTCAGTCCCCCAGATGCATGATGCCAGTTTTTAGGAGGCATTTAGCCCTACTATTGCAGCCAGAGTTCTAGTTGATGGCAGCTTGGGTCTGGGAAGGATCTTGATCCATGCGGCATTACAGGTGGCATCCGGGGGCACCGTGCCTTCGGGCCGGGACACAAAAAGTGTCCCTTTTCTCTGAGAAAGAGAACTCTGCCCCCCACTTTCTTGATGTCAGTTTGGAGGAGGGTTTTGGCCCAGCAAGGGCAGCCAGGGTCCTTGTCGGTGGCAGCTTGGGTCCGTGACGAATCTTGCTCCATACGGAATTTGAAGAGGCGGCTGTCGACTCCCAGACATGGGGCATTCGATACAAATGATAGCACTTTTCCATGTGAAAGAAAACTCAGTCTTCCAAATCCATGATGCCAGTTTTTAGGAGGAATTTAGCCCTACAATTGCAGCCAGGGTCCTTGTGGGTGGCAGCTTGGGTGTGGGAGGAATCTTGATCCATACGGAATTTCATGAGGCAGTAGGGAGCACAGTGCCTTAGGGCCAGGACACAAAAAGTGTCCCTTTTCTCTGAGAAAGAGAACTCTGCCCCCAGTTTCTTGATGTCAGTTTGGAGGAGGGTTTTGGCCCTGCAAGGGCAGCCAGGGTCCTTGTCGGTGGCAGCTTGGGTCTGCGAGGAATCTTGATCCATACGGAATTTCAGGAGGAAGCAGGGAGCACAGTGCCTTAGGGGCGGGACACAAAAAGTGTCCCTTTTCTCTGGGAAAGAGAACTCTGCCCCCCAGTTTCTTGATGTCAGTTTGGAGGAGGGTTTTGGCCCTGCAAGGGCAGCCAGGGTCCTTGTCGGTGGCAGCTTGGGTCTGTGATGGATCTTGCTCCATGCGGAATTTGAAGAGGCGGCAGTTGATTCCCAGACATGGGGGCTACGATACAAATGATGGCACTTATCCACGTGAAAGAAAACTCAGTGTCCCAAATCCATGATGCCAGTTTTTAGGAGGCATTTAGCCCTACAATTGCAGCCAGAGTTCTAGTTGATGGCAGCTTGGGTCTGGAAAGGATCTTGATACATACGGAATTACAGGTGGCGTCCGGGAGCAAGTGCCGTTAGGCGGGACACAGAAAAGTGTCCTTTCTCTGAAAGAAGAACTCTGCCCCCAGTTTCTTGATGTCAGTTTGGAGGAGGGTTTTGGCCTGCAAAAAGGCCCGCCAGGGTCTTCTCGTGGCGCTTGGGTCTGTGAGGGATCATGCATGCAGAATTCAGGAGGCTCGGAGCAACAGTGCCGTTAGGACCGGGACACAATAAAGTGTCCCTTTTCTCTGAGAAAGAGAACTCTGCCCCATTTCTTGATGTCAGTTTGGAGGAGGGTTTGGGCCTGGTCAAGGGCAGCCAGGGTCCTTCTCAGTGGTAGCTTGTGTCTGCGAGAAATCTTAATCCATGCGGAATTTAAGCATGCGGCTGTCGACTCCCAGATAAGTGGCCTTCGATACAAATGATGGCGCTTTTCCATGTGAAAGAAAACTCAGCTCCCTCAGATCTATGATGCCAGTTTTTAGGAGGCATTTAGCCCTACAATTGCAGCCAGAGTTCTAGTTGATGGCAGCTTGGGTCTGGGAAGGATCTTGATCCGTGCGGCATTACAGGTGGAGTCCGGGAGC
>JAVTVJ010003106.1:0-15991 GCA_034509425.1 Eopsaltria australis | reverse complement strand
TGAATTTTTGGGATAAAAACGTCCCAATTGGGTGAAAAAATCAACGTTGGATAAAAAAGTCAAGGTTGGATCTCAACAGGGATGAGTTTTGGGATAAAAACGCTCCAATTGGACGGAAAATTCAACATTGGGTGGAAAAGCCAGTATTGGACCTCCATGGGGACAAATTTTGGGATAAAAACGCCCCCATTAGACCAAACCCCAACATTTTGGTTAATGGGGATGAATTTTGGGATAAAAATGCTCCAATTGGTCGGAAAACTCAACATTGGGTGGAAAACTCAATATTGGACTTCAAGGGGGAAAAATTTTGGGATAAAAACGCCCCCGTTGGACCAAACCCCAAGACTTTGTTCAATGGGGAAGAATTTTGGGGTAAAAATGCTCCAATTGGGTAGAAAAGTCAAGGCTGGAACACAACAAGGATGACTTTTGGGGTAAAAGGCCCAGTTGGGTGGGAAAGCCAATGTTGGGTGGAAAAGTCAATGTTCAATGTCAATGGGAAAAATTTCGGGATAAAAACGCCCCCTATGGACCAAACCCGAAGACTTTGGTCAATGGGGATGAATTTTGGGATAAAAACGCTCCAGTTGGGTGGAAAAGTCAAAGTTGGGCATCAATGAGGATGGATTTGTGATAAAAATGCCCCAATTGGACGGAAAAGTCAGTGTTGGGTGGAAAGGTCAATGTTCAACATCAATGGGACAAATTTTGAGATAAAAAAGCCCCCGTTGGACCAAACCCCAAGATTTTGGTCAATGGGGATGAATTCTGGGATAAAAACGCTCCAATTGGATGGAAAAGTCAACGTTGGGTGGAAAACTCAATATAGGACCTCAATGGGGACAAATTTTATGATAAAAACGCCCCCATCCTACCAAAACCCAAGATTTTGGTCAATGGGGGTGAATTTTGGGATGAAAACGCCCCAATTGGACGGAAAAGTCAACGTTGGATGGAAAAGTCAAGGTTGGAACTCAACAGGGATGAGTTTTGGGATAAAAGCGCTCCAATTGGACGGAAAATTCAACATTGGGTGGAAAAGCCAATATTGGACCTCAATGGGGACAAATTTCGGGATAAAAACGCCCCCGTTGGAGCAAAACTCCAAGATTTTGGTCAATGGGGGTGAATTTTGAGATAAAAACGCTCCATTTGGGTGAAAAAGTCAACGTTGGATGGAAAAGTCAAGGTTGGATCTCAACAGGGATGAGTTTTGGGATAAAAACGCTCCAATTGGATGGAAAAGTCAACGTTGGGTGGAAAACTCAATATTGGACCTCAATGGGGACAAATTTTAGGATAAAAGCGCCCCCATCCTACCAAAACCCAAGACTTTGGTCAATGGGGGTGAATTTTGGGATGAAAACGCCCCAATTGGGTTAAAAAGTCAACGTTGGATGGAAAAGTCAAGGTTGGAACTCAAAAGGGATGAGTTTTGGGATAAAAGCGCTCCAATTGGACGGAAAATTCAACATTGGGTGGAAAAAAAAAATTGGACCTCAATGGGGACAATTTTCGGGATAAAAACGCCCCCGTTGGACAAAACCCCAACATTTTGGTCAATGGGGATGAATTTTGGGATAAAAATGCTCCAATTGGACGGAAAAGTCAACATTGGGTGGAAAACTCAGTATTGGACTTCAAGGGAGAAAAATTTTGGGATAAAAATGCCCCTGTTGGACCAAACCCCAAGACTTTGGTCAATGGGGAAGAATTTTGGGGTAAAAATGCTCCATTTGGGTAGAAATGTCAAGGTTGGAAATCAACAAGGATGAATTTTGGGTAAAAAGGCCGAGTTGGGTGGGAAAGCCAATGTTGGGTGGAAAAGTCAATGTTCAATGTCAAAGGGAAAAATTTCGGGATAAAAACGCCCCCGTTGGACCAAACCCCAAGATTTTGGTCAATGGGGGTGAATTTTGGGATGAAAACGCCCCAATTGGGTGAAAAAGTCAACGTTGGATGGAAAAGTCAAGGTTGGAACTCAACAGGGATGAGTTTTGGGATAAAAGCGCTCCAATTGGACGGAAAATTCAACATTGGGTGGAAAAGCCAATATTGGACCTCAATGGGGACAAATTTCGGGATAAAAACGCCCCCGTTGGACCAAAACTCCAAGATTTTGGTCAATGGGGGTGAATTTTGAGATAAAAACGCTCCATTTGGGTGAAAAAGTCAACGTTGGATGGAAATGTCAAGGTTGGATCTAAACAGGGATGAGTTTTGGGATAAAAACGCTCCAATTGGATGGAAAAGTCAACGTTGGGTGGAAAACTCAATATTGGACCTCAATGGGGACAAATTTTAGGATAAAAACGCCCCCATCCTACCAAAACCCAAGATTTTGGTCAATGGGGGTGAATTTTGGGATGAAAACGCCCCAATTGGGTGAAAAAGTCAACGTTGGATGGAAAAGTCAAGGTTGGAACTCAACAGGGATTAGTTTTGGGATAAAAGCGCTCCAATTGGACGGAAAATTCAACATTGGGTGGAAAAGCCAATATTAGACCTCAATGGGGACAAATTTCGGGATAAAAACGCCCCCGTTGGACAAAACCCCAACATTTTGGTCAATGGGGATGAATTTTGGGATAAAAATGCTCCAATTGGACGGAAAAGTCAACATTGGGTGGAAAACTCAATATTGGACTTCAATGGGGAAAAATTTTGGGATAAAAACGCCCCCGTTGGACCAAACCCCAAGACTTTGGTCAATGGGGAAGAATTTTGGGGTAAAAATGCTCCAGTTGGGTAGAAAAGTCAAGGTTGGAAATCAACAAGGATGAATTTTGGGTAAAAAGGCCGAGTTGGGTGGGAAAGCCAATGTTGGGTGGAAAAGTCAATGTTCAATGTCAATGGGAAAAATTTCGGGATAAAAACGCCCCCGTTGGACCAAACCCCAAGACTTAGGTCAATTAGGATGAATTTTGGGATGAAAACGCCCCAATTGGGTGAAAAAGTCAACGTTGGATGGAAAAGTCAAGGTTGGAACTCAACAGGGATGAGTTTTGGGATAAAAGCGCTCCAATTGGACGGAAAATTCAACATTGGGTGGAAAAGCCAATATTGGCCCTCAATGGGGACAAATTTCGGGATAAAAACGCCCCCGTTGGAACAAACCCCAAGATTTTGGTCAATGGGGATGAATTTTGAGATTAAAACGCTCCATTTGGGTGAAAAAGTCAACGTTGAATGGAAAAGTCAAGGTTGGATCTCAACAGGGATGAGTTTTGGGATAAAAACGCTCCAATTGGATGGAAAAGTCAACGTTGGGTGGAAAACTCAATATTGGACCTCAATGGGGACAAATTTTAGGATAAAAACGCACCCGCTGGACCAAAATCCAAGATTTTGGTCAATGGGGGTGAATTTTGGGATGAAAACGCCCCAATTGGGTGAAAAAGTCAACGTTGGATGGAAAAGTCAAGGTTGGAACTCAAAAGGGATGAGTTTTGGGATAAAAGCGCTCCAATTGGACGGAAAATTGAACATTGGGTGGAAAAGCCAATATTGGACCTCAATGGGGAAAAATTTCGGGATAAAAACGCCCCCGTTGGACCAAACCCCAAGATTTTTGTCAATGGGGATGAATTTTGAGATAAAAGTGCTCCATTTGGGTGAAAAAGTCAACGTTGGATGGAAAAGTCAAGGTTGGATCTCAACAGGGATGAGTTTTGGGATAAAAACGCTCCAATTGGATGGAAAAGTCAACGTTGGGTGGAAAACTCAATATTGGACCTCAATGGTGACAAATTTTAGGATAAAAACGCCTCCATCCTACCAAAACCCAAGATTTTGGTCAATGGGGTGAATTTTGGGATGAAACCGCCCCAATTGGGTGAAAAAGTCAACGTTGGATGGAAAAGTCAAGGTTGGAACTCAACAGGGATGAGTTTTGGGATAAAAGCGCTCCAATTGGACGGAAAATTCAACATTGGGTGGAAAAAAAAATATTGGACCTCAATGGGGACAAATTTCAGGATAAAAACGCCCCCGTTGGACCAAACCCTAACGTTTTGGTCAATGGGGATGAATTTTGGGATAAAAACGCTCCATTTGGGTGAAAAAGTCAACGCTGGATGGAAAAGTCAAGGTTGGATCTCAACAGGGATGAGTTTTGCGATAAAAACGCTCCAATTGGATGGTAAAGTCAACGTTGGGTGAAAAAGTCAATATTGGACTTCAATGGGACAAATTTTGGGATAAAAACGCCCCCGTTGGACCAAACCGGAAGAGTTTGGTCAATGGGGATGTATTTTGGGATAAAAACGCTCCAATTGGATGGAAAAGAAAACGTTGGGTGGAAAACTCAATATTGGACCTCAATGGGGACAAATTTTAGGATAAAAACGCCCCCATCCTACCAAAACCCAAGATTTTGGTCAATGGGGGTGAATTTGGGGATGAAAACGCCCTAATTGGGTGAAAAAGTCAACGTTGGATGGAAAAGTCAAGGTTGGAACTCAACAGGGATGAGTTTTGGGATAAAAGCGCTCCAATTGGACGGAAAATGCAACATTGGGTGGAAAAGCCAATATTGGACCTCAATGGGGACAAATTTTGGGATAAAAACGCCCCCATTGGACCAAACCCCAACATTTTGGTCAATGGGGGTGAATTTTGAGATAAAAACGCTCCACTTGGGTGAAAAAGTCAACGTTGGATGGAAAAGTCAAGGTTGGAACTCAACAGGGATGAGCTTTGGGATAAAAGCGCTCCAATTGGACGGAAAATTCAACATTGGGTGGAAAAGCCAATATTAGACCTCAATGGGGACAAATTTTGGGATAAAAACGCCCCCGTTGGACCAAACCCCAACATTTTGGTCAATAGGGATGAATTTTGGGATAAAAATGCTCCAATTGGACGGAAAAGTCAACATTGGGTGGAAAACTCAATATTGGACTTCAAGGGGGAAAAATTTTGGGATAAAAATGCCCCTGTTGGACCAAACCCAAAGACTTTGTTCAATGGGGAAGAATTTTGGGGTAAAAATGCTCCAGTTGGGTAGAAAAGTCAAGGTTGGAAATCAACAAGGATGAATATTGGGTAAAAAGGCCGAGTTGGGTGGGAAAGCCAATGTTGGGTGGAAAAGTCAATGTTCAATGTCAATGGGAAAAATTTCGGGATAAAAACGCCCCCGTTGGACCAAACCCCAAGACTTTGGTCAATGGGGATGAATTGTGGGATAAAAAAGCTCCAGTTGGGTGAAAAAGTCAACGTTGGATGGAAAAGTCAAGGTTGGATCTCAACAGGGATGAGTTTTGAGATAAAAACTCTCCAATTGGACGGAAAAGTCAACGTTTGGTGAAAAAGTCAATATCCAACATCAACGGGGACAAATTTTGAGATAAAACCGCCCCCGTTGGACCAAACCAGAAGAGTTTGGTCAATGGGGGTGAATTTTTGGGATGAAAACGTCCCAATTGAGTGAAAAAGTCAACGTTGGATGGAAAAGTCAAGGTTGGATCTCAACAGGGATGAGTTTTGGGATAAAAACGCTCCAATTGGACGGAAAAGTCAACGTTGGGTGGAAAAGCCAATATTGGACTTCAATGGGGACAAATTTTAGGATAAAAACGCCCCAATTGGGTAGAAAAGTCAACGTCGGACATCAACGAGGATGGATTTGGAATAAAAATGCCCAGTTGGGTGGAAAAGCCAACGCTGGGCCTCAAGGGGATGGATTTTTGGATAAAAACACCCAGTTGGGTGGAAAAGTCAAGATTCAACATCAATGGGACAAATTTTGGGATAAAAACGCTCCCTTTGGACCAAACCCCAAGATTTTGGTCAATGGGGAAGAATTTTGGGGTAAAAACTCCCTAATTGTATGGAAAAGTCAATGTTGGACCTCAATGGGGATGAATTTGGGGTAAAAAGGCCCAGTTGGGTGGAAAAGCCAATGTTGGGTGGAAAAGTCAAGGTTCAACATCAATGGGACAAATTTTGGGATAAAAACGCCCCCGTTGGGTCAAAACCCACAACTTTGGTCAATGGGGATGAATTTTGGGATAAAAACGCTCCATTTGGGTAGAAAAGTCAAAGTTGGGCATCAATGAGGATGGATTTGTGATAAAAATGCCCCAATTAGATGGAAAAGTCAGTGTTGGGTGGAAATGACAATGTTCAACATCAATGGGAGAAATTTTGAGATAAAAACGCTCCCGTTGGACCAAACCCCAAGATTTTGGTCAATGGGGATGAATTTTGGGATAAAAACGCTCCAATTGGATGGAAAAGTAAACATTGGATGGAAAACTCAATATTGGACCTCAACGGGGACAAATTTCGGGATAAAAACGCCCCCGTTGGACCAAACCCCAACATTTTGGCCAATAGGGATGAATTTTGGGATAAAAACACCCCAATTGGAGGGAATAGTCAACATTGGGTGGAAAACTCAATATTGGACTTCAATGGGGAAAAATTTTGGGATAAAAATGCCCCTGTTTGACCAAACCCCAAGACTTTGGTAAATGGGGAAGAATTTTGGGGTAAAAATGCTCCAGTTGTGTAGAAAATACAAGGTTGGAAATCAACAAGGATGAATTTTAGGTAAAAGGGCCGAGTTGGGTGGGAAAGCCAATGTTGGGTGGAAAAGTCAATGTTCAATGTCAATGGGAAAAATTTCGGGATAAAAACGCCCCCATTGGACCAAACCCCAAGACTTAGGTCAATGGGGATGAATTTTGGGATAAAAACGCTCCAGTTGGGTGAAAAAGTCAACGCTGGATGGAAAAGTCAAGGTTGGATCTCAACAGGGATGAGTTTTAAGATAAAAACGCTCCAATTGGATGGAAAAGTCAACGTTGGGTGAAAAAGTCAATATTGGACTTCAATGGGGACAAATTTCAGGATAAAAACGCCCCGTTGGACCAAACCCCAACATTTTGGTCAATGGGGATGAATTTTTGGGATAAAAATGCCGCAATTGTGTGGAAAAGCCAATGTTGGATGGAAAAGTCAAGGTTCAACATCAATGGGACAAATTTTGGGATAAAAACGCCCCCGTTGGACCAAACCCCAAGATTTTGGCCAATGGGGATGAATTTTTGGGATAAAAACGCTCCAATTGGATGGAAAAGTAAACGTTGGGTGGAAAAAAAAATATTGGACCTCAATGGGAAAAATTTCAGGATAAAAATGCCCCCGTTAGACCAAAACCAAACATTTTGGTGAATGGGGACAAATTTTGAAATAAAAACGCCCCCTGCGGTATCAAAACCCACGACTTTGGTCAATGGGGATGAATTTTGGGATAAAAACGCTCCAATTGGGTAGAAAAGTCAACGTTAAGCTTATGAGGATGGATTTGTGATAAAAATGCCCCAATTGGGTGGAAAAGTCAGTGTTGGGTGGAAAGGTCAATGTTCAACATCAATGGGACAAATTTTGAGATAAAAACGCCCCCGTTGGACCAAACCCCAAGATTTTGGTCAATGAGGATGAATTTTGGGATAAAAACGCTCCAATTGGGCGGAAAAGTCAACATTCGGTGGAAAACTCAATATTGGACTTCAAGGGGGAAAAATTTTGGGATAAAAACGCCCCCGTTGGACCAAACCCCAAGACTTTGTTCAATGGGGAAGAATTTTGGGGTAAAAATGCTCCAATTGGATGAAAAAGTCAACGCTGGATGGAAAAATCAAGGTTGGATCTCAACAGGGATGAGTTTTGGGATAAAAACGCCCCAATTGGATGGAAAAGTCAACGTTGGTTGGAAAAAGTCAATATTCGACCTCAACTATGACAAATTTTGGGATAAAAACGCCCCCGTTGGACCAAACCGGAAGAGTTTTGTCAATGGGGATGAATTTTGGGATAAAAACGCTCCAATTGGATGGAAAAGACAACGTTGGGTGGAAAACTGAATATTGGACCTCAATGGGGACAAATTTTAGGATAAAAACGCCCCCATCCTACCAAAGCCCAAGATTTTGGTCAATGGGGGTGAATTTTGGGATGAAAACGCCCCAATTGGGTGAAAAAGTCAACGTTGGATGGAAAAGTCAAGGTTGGATCTCAAAAGGGATGAGTTTTGGGATAAAAACGCTCCAATTGGACGGAAAATTCAACATTGGGTGGAAAAGCCAATATTGGACCTCAATGGGGACAAATTTTGGGATAAAAACGCCCGCATTGGTCAAAACCCCAACATTTTGGTCAATGGGGATGAATTTTGGGATAAAAATGCTCCAATTGGACAGAAAAGTCAACATTGGGTGGAAAACTCAATATTGGACTTCAATGGGGAAAAATTTTGGGATAAAAATGCTCCTGTTGGACCAAACCCCAAGACTTTGTTCAATGAGGAAGAATTTTGGGGTAAAAATGCTCCAATTGGATAGAAAAGTCAAGGCTGGAACTCAACAAAGATGACTTTTGGGGTAAAAGGCCCAGTTGGGTGGGAAAGCCAATGTTGGGTGGAAAAGTCAATGTTCAATGTCATTGGGAAAAATTTCGGGATAAAAACGCCCCCGTTGGACCAAACCCCAAGACTTAGGTCAATGGGGATGAATTTTGGGATAAAAACGCTCCAGTTGGGTGAAAAAGTCAACGCTGGATGGAAAAGTCAAGGTTGGATCTCAACAGGGATGAGTTTGGGGATAAAAACGCTCCAATTGGACGGAAAAGTCAACGTTGGGTGGAAAAGCCAATATTGGACTTCCATGGGGACAAATTTTAGGATAAAAACGCCTCAATTGGGTAGAAAAGTCAACGTCGGACATCAACGAGGATGGATTTGGAATAAAAATGCCCAGTTGGGTGGAAAAGCCAACGCTGGGCCTCAAGGGGGATGGATTTTTGGATAAAAACACCCAGTTGGGTGGAAAAGTCAAGATTCAACATCAATGGGACAAATTTCGGGATAAAACGCTCCCTTTGGACCAAACCCCAAGATTTTGGTCAATGGGGAAGAATTTTGGGGTAAAAACTCCCTAATTGTATGGAAAAGTCAATGTTGGACCTCAATGGGGATGAATTTGGGGTAAAAAGGCCCAGTTGGGTGGAAAAGCCAATGTTGGGTGGAAAAGTCAAGGTTCAACATCAATGGGACAAATTTTGGGATAAAAACGCCCCCGTTGGATAAAAACCCACGACTTTGGTCAATGGGGATGAATTTTGGGATAAAAATGCTCCAATTGGGTAGAAAAGTCAACGTTAAGTTTATGAGGATGGATTTGTGATGAAAAATGCCCCAATTGGGTGGAAAAGTCAGTGTTGGGTGGAAAGGTCAATGTTCAACATCAATGGGACAAATTTTGAGATAAAAACGCCCCCGGTTGGACCAAACCCCATGATTTTGGTCAATGGGGATGAATTTTGGGATAAAAACGCTCCAATTGGACGGAAAAGTCAACATTCGGTGGAAAACTCAATATTGGAATTATAGGGGGAAAAATTTTGGGATAAAAACACCCCCGTTGGACCAAACCCCAAGACTTTGGCCAATGGGGAAGAATTTTGGGGTAAAAATGCTCCAATTGGGTGAAAAAGTCAACGCTG
Organism: Eopsaltria australis; assembly: GCA_034509425.1. Lineage (NCBI taxonomy): Eukaryota > Metazoa > Chordata > Aves > Passeriformes > Petroicidae > Eopsaltria > Eopsaltria australis. Next base: position 6,481 of record JAVTVJ010003106.1, on the reverse strand, counting down.
GATGTAAAAATCAAGGTTGGATCTCAACAGGGATGAGTTTTGGGATAAAAACGCCCCAATTGGATGGAAAAGTCAACGTTGGTTGGAAAAAGTCAATATTGGACCTCAACTATGACAAATTTTGGGTAAAAACGCCCCCGTTGGACCAAACCGGAAGAGTTTGGTCAATGGGGATGAATTTTGGGATAAAAACGCTCCAATTGGATGGAAAAGTCAACGTTGGGTGGAAAACTCAATATTGGACCTCAATGGGGACAAATTTTACGATAAAAACGCCCCCATCCTACCAAAACCCAAGATTTTGATCAATGGGGGTGAATTTTGGGATGAAAACGCCCCAATTGGGTGAAAAAGTCAACGTTGGATGGAAAAGTCAAGGTTGGAACTCAACAGGGATGAGTTTTGGGATAAAAGCGCTCCAATTGGACGGAAAATTCAACATTGGGTGGAAAAGCCAATATTGGACCTCAACGGCGACAAATTTCTGGATAAAAACGCCCCCGTTGGACCAAACCCCAACATTTTGGCCAATGGGGATGAATTTTTGGGATAAAAACACCCCAATTGGAGGGAATAGTCAACATTGGGTGGAAAACTCAATATTGGACTTCAAGGGGGAAAAATTTTGGGATAAAAATGCTCCTGTTGCACCAAACCCCAAGACTTTGTTCAATGGGGAAGAATTTTGGGGTAAAAATGCTCCAATTGGGTAGAAAATTCAAGGCTGGAACTCAACAAAGATGACTTTTGGGGTAAAAGGCCCAGTTGGGTGGGAAAGCCAATGTTGGGTGGAAAAGTCAATGTTCAATGTCAATGGGAAAAATTTCGGGATAAAAACGCCCCCGTTCGATCAAAACCCACGACTTTGGTCAATGGGGATGAATTTTGGGATAAAAACGCTCCAGTTGGGTGAAAAAGTCAACGCTGGATGGAAAAGTCAAGGTTGGATCTCAACAGGGATGAGTTTTGGGATAAAAACGCTCCAATTGGATGGAAAAGTCAACATTGGGTGAAAAAGTCAATATTGGACTTCAATGGGGACAAATTTCAGGATAAAAACGCCCCGTTGGACAAAACCCCAACATTTTGGTCAATGGGGATGAATTTTTGGGATAAAAATGCCCCAGTTGTGTGGAAAAGCCAATGTTGGGTGAAGAAGTCAAGGTTCAACATCAATGGGACAAATTTTGGGATAAAAACGCCCCCGTTGGACCAAACCCCAAGTTTTTGGCCAATGGGGATGAATTTTTGGGATAAAAACGCTCCAATTGGATGGAAAAGTCAACGTTGGGTGGAAAAAAAAATATTGGACCTCAATGGGGACAAATTTCAGGATAAAAATGCCCCCGTTTGACCAAAACCAAACATTTTGGTGAATGGGGACAAATTTTGAAATAAAAACGCCCCCTGTTGGACCAAACCCGGAGTGTTTGGTCAATGGGGATGAATTTTTGGGATAAAAATGCTCCAATTGGGTAGAAAAGTCAACGTTGGGCATCAATGAGGATGGATTTGTGATAAAAATGCCCCAATTAGGTGGAAAAGTCAGTGTTGGGTGGAAAATTCAATGTTCAACATCAATGGGACAAGTTTTGAGATAAAAACGCCCCCGTTGGACCAAACCGGACGAGTTTGGTCAATGGGGATGAATTTTGGGATAAAAACGTCCCAATTGGGTGAAAAAGTCAACGTTGGATGGAAAAGTCAAGGTTGGATCTCAACAGGGATGAGTTTTGGGATAAAAACGCTCCAATTGGACGGAAAAGTCAACGTTGGGTGGAAAAGCCAATATTGGACTTCCATGGGGACAAATTTAGGGATAAAAACGCCCCAATTGGGTAGAAAAGTCAACGTCGGACATCAACGAGGATGGATTTGGAATAAAAATGCCCAGTTGGGTGGAAAAGCCAAAGCTGGGCCTCAAGGGGGATGGAATTTTGGATAAAAACACCCAGTTGGGTGGAAAAGTCAAGATTCAACATCAATGGGACAAATTTCGGGATAAAAACGCTCCCTTTGGACCAAACCCCAAGATTTTGGTCAATGGGGAAGAATTTTGGGGTAAAATCTCCCTAATTGTATGGAAAAGTCAATGTTGGACCTCAATGGGGATGAATTTGGGGTAAAAAGGCCCAGTTGGGTGGAAAAGCCAATGTTTGGTGGAAAAGTCAAGGTTCAACATCAATGGGACAAATTTTGGGATAAAAACGCCCCCGTTGGATCAAAACCCCACGACTTTGGTCAATGAAGATGAATTTTGGGATAAAAACGCTCCAATTGGGTAGAAAAGTCAAAGTTGGGCATCAATGAGGATGGATTTGTGATAAAAATGCCCCAATTGGGTGGAAAAGTCAGTGTTGGGTGGAAAAGTCAAGGTTCAACATCAATGGGACAGATTTTGAGATAAAAACGCCCCCGTTGGACCAAACCCCAACAATTTGCGTCAATGGGGATGAATTTTGCGATAAAACGCTCCCATTTGGTGAAAAGCAACGCGGATGGAAAAGTTCAAAGGTGGATCTCAACAGGATGAGTTTGGGATTTAAAAACGATCCAATTGGATGGAAAAGTCAACGTTGGGTGAAAAAGTCAATATTGGACCTCAACGGGGACAAATTTTGGGATAAAAACGCCCCGTTGGACCAAACCGGAAGAGTTTGGTCAATGGGGATGAATTTTTGGAATGAAAACGTCCCAATTGGGTGAAAAAGTCAACGTTGGATGAAAAAGTCAAGGTTGGAACTCGACAGGGATGAGTTTTGGGATAAAAACGCTCCAATTGGACGGAAAAGTCAACTTTGGGTGGAAAAGCCAATATTGGACTTCCATGGGGACAAATTTTGGGATAAAAACGCCCCAATTGGGTAGAAAAGTCAACGTCGGACATCAACGAGGATGCATTGGAATAAAAATGCCCAGTTGGGTGGAAAATACAACACTGGGCCTCAAGGGGGATGGATTTTTGGATAAAAACACCCAGTTGGGTGGAAAAGTCAAGATTCAACATCAATGGGACAAATTTCGGGATAAAAACGCTCCCTTTGGACCAAACCCCAAGATTTTGGTCAATGGGGAAGAATTTTGCGGTAAAAACTCCCTAATTGTATGGAAAAGTCAATGTTGGACCTCAATGGGGATGAATTTGGGGTAAAAAGGCCCAGTTGGGTGGAAAAGCCAATGTTGGGTGGAAAAGTCAAGGTTCAACATCAATGGGACAAATTTTGGGATAAAAACGCCCCCGTTGGATCAAAACCCACGACTTTGGTCAATGGGGATGAAATTTGGGATAAAAACGCTCCATTTGGGTAGAAAAGTCAACTGCCGATGCGAAAAGTCAAGGTGGAGAATCTCAACAGGGATTGAGTTTTGGATAAAAAACGCTCCCAATTGGACGGCAAAAATCAACGTTGGGTGCGAAACTCAATATTGGACCTCAATGGACCAAATTTTGGATAAAAAAACGTCCCCATCCACCTAAACCAAGATTTTTGGTTCAATGGGGGTGAATTTGGAGAAAATGCCCCAATTGCGGTCCAAAAAAGTCAACGCTGGATGGAAAAGTCAAGGTGGAACTCCAACAGGGATGAGGTTTGATTAAAGCCGCTCCAAACTGGACGGAAAATTCAACAATTGGCGTGAAAAGCCAATATTGCGACCTTCAATGGGACAAAATTTTGGATAAAAACGCCCCCGTTGGACAAACCCAACGTTTTGGTCAAGGGGATGAAATTTTGGATAAAAACACCCAAATTGGACGGAAAAGTCAATGTTGGGTGAAAAAGTCAATGTTCAACGTCAATGGGTCAAATTTTGGGATAAAAACGCCCTCGTTGGTCCAAAACCCAACATTCTGGTCAATGGGGATGAATTTTTGGGATAAAAATGCTCCAATTGGACGGAAAAGTCAACATTGGTTGGAAAACTCAATATTGGACTTCAATGGGGAAAATTTTTGGGATAAAAATGCCCCTGTTGGACCAAACCCCAAGACTTTGGTCAATGGGGAAGAATTTTGGGGTAAAAATGCTCCAGTTGGGTAGAAAAGTCAAGGTTGGAACTCAACAAGGATGACTTTTTGGGAAAAAGGCCCAGTTGGGTGGGAAAGCCAATGTTGGGTGGAAAAGTCAATGTTCAATGTCAATGGGACAAATTTCGGGATAAAAACGCCCGTTGCGACCAAACCCTAAGCACTTTGCGTCCAATGGATTGAATTGAGATAAAAACGCTCCAGTTGGTGAAAAGAAACGCTGGATGGAAAAGTCAAGGTTGGAACTCAACAGGCGATGATGTGGATAAAAGCGCTCCAATTGGACGCCGGAAAAGTTCAATGTTGGTGAAAAGTCAAGGTTGGACCTCAACGGGACAAATTTTGGGATAAAAAACGCCCCGTTGGTCAAACCACAAACATTTTGGTCAATGGGATGAATTTTTGCGGATAAAACGTCAAATTGGTCTGTGAATAAATCAACATTGGATGCACAAAGTCAAGGTTAGGAAACTCGACAGGGATTGAGTTTTGAGATAAAAACGCCCCCGTTGAACCAAAACCCAACATTTTGGCCAATGGGGATGAATTTTGGGATAAAAATGCTCCAATTGAATGGAAAAGTCACCGTTGGGTGGAAAACTCAATATTGGACCTCAATGGGGACAAATTTGGCGATAAAAACGCCCCCGTTGGACCAAAACCCAAATTTTGGTGAATGGGGATGAATTTTGGGATAAAAGCACCCCAATGGGGTGAAAAAGTCAACGTTGGATGGAAAAGTCAAGGTTGGAACTCAACAGGGATGAGTTTTGGGATAAAAGCGCTCCAATTGGACGGAAAAGTCAATGTTCGGTGAAAAAGTCAATGTTGGACCTCAACGGGGACAAATTTTGGAATAAAAACGCCCCCGTTGGACCAAACCCCAACATTTTGGTCAATGGGGATGAATTTTTGGGATAAAAACGTCCCAGTTGTGTGGAAAAGCCAATGTTGGGTGAAGAAGTCAAGATTCAACATCAATGGGACAAATTTTGAGATAAAAACGCCCCCGTTGGACCAAAACCCAACAATTTGGCCAATGGGGATGAATTTTGGGATAAAAATGCTCCAATTGGATGGAAAAGTCAACGTTGGGCAGAAAAGTCAATATTGGACCTCAATGGGGACAAATTTGGCGATAAAAATGCCCCCGTTGGGCCAAAACCCAAATTTTGGTGAATGGGGATGAATTTTGGGATAAAAGCACCCCAATGGGGTGAAAAAGTCAACGTTGGATGGAAAAGTCAAGGCTGGAACTCAACAGGGATGAGTTGTGGGATAAAAGCGCTCCAATTGGGCGGAAAAGTCAATGTTGGGTGGAAAAGCCAATATTGGACTTCAATGGGGACAAATTTTGGGATAAAAACACCCCAACTGGGTAGAAAAGTCAACGTCGGACATCAACGAGGATGGATTTGGAATAAAAATGCCCAGTTGGGTGGAAAAGCCAACGCTGGGCCTCAAGGGGGATGGATTTTTGGATAAAAACACCCAGTTGGGTGGAAAAGTCAAGATTCAACATCAATGGGTCAAATTTTGGGATAAAAACGCTCCCTTTGGACCAAACCCCAAGATTTTGGTCAATGGGTAAGAATTTTGGGGTAAAAACAACCTAATTGTATGGAAAAGTCAATGTTGGACCTCAATGGGGATGAATTTGGGGTAAAAAGGCCCAGTTGGGTGGAAAAGCCAATGTTGGGTGGAAAAGTCAAGGTTCAACATCCATGGGACAAATTTTGGGATAAAAACGCCCCCGTTGGATCAAAACCCACGACTTTGGTCAATGGGGATGAATTTTAGGGGTAAAAATGCTCCAATTGGGTAGAAAAGTCAACATCGGGCATCAATGAGGATGGATTCATGATAAAAATGCCCCAATTGGGTGGAAAAGTCAGTGTTGGGCAAAAAAGTCAAGGTTCAACATCAATGGGACAAATTTTGGGATAAAAACGCCCCCGTTGGACCAAACCCCAAGACTTTGGTCAATGGGGATGAATTTTGGGATAAAAACGCTCCAGTTGGGTGAAAAAGAAAACGCTGGATGGAAAAGTCAAGGTTGGAACTCAACAGGGATGAGTTTTGGGATAAATACGCTCCAATTGGATGGAAAAGTCAACGTTGGGTGAAAAAGTCAATATTGAACTTCAATGGGGACAAATTTCAGGATAAAAACGCCCCCGTTGGACCAAAACCCAACATTTTGGTCAATGGGGATGAATTTTTGGGATAAATAAGTCCCAGTTGTGTGGAAAAGCCAATGTTGGGTGAAGAAGTCAAGATTCAACATCAATGGGACAAATTTTGAGATTAAAACCCCCCCGTTAAACCAAAACCCAACATTTTGGCCAATGGGGATGAATTTTGGGATAAAAATGCTCCAATTGGATGGAAAAGTCACCGTTGGGTGGAAAACTCAATATTGGACCTCAATGGGGACAAATTTGGCGATAAAAA